>JAIGNY010001310.1:1220000-1252500 GCA_020152595.1 Chiridota heheva
ATGGTAAAACGTTAGATGGCACTGGTTCAGTGATATAATTCAGCTTTATATTAACTTGCAGGTGCCAAAGTCTCACATTGCCTCCCCCTTATCGACAGACCCGAACTTTCATAACAAAATGAAACACTATCCACATACTTCAAAAAGCCCCTCAAATGTTCAGCAAAAAACACCTGTGTTTGTCACACATTTTTTCAGACAATCTTGGATAAAACTCATAGGGACACCCCATGCCCCCCCTTTTCAATGTTGGTGAAATGAGAGGGAAATCTTGATAATTGCATGTCCATGTGTCTGTATTTCCTAGTGAAATATTTTGACAATATTAAAGAGGGAGGAGGGGGGGCTGAAACAACTGTACATACACATTTGCAATAACATGCAAGCTTACCAGTAAGTGTCCCAACAGTTTTGTCCAAGATTGTAGCCTTTTTCAGTGTAAGTGGGTCTAAATAACAGTGGAGCATTTTTGAAAGTCAGACTTGACATGTGGATGGTGATCGCCATTATACCAAAGTTGCCATCATCAACACTTATGGGGTATCAATTGGTAGAGTTCCTGGAAGCCCTGCAATTTGGTGATTTTTGTAGGTTCCAAACCTCAATTATTATCATTTCATATTTTTCCCATTAAAATGTTTTCCTAGCCAAAAAGAGTGGGGTCTGTAATCTGCCATCCAGTGCCATGTATTGCAAAAGTTTTGTACCACTTGTTTGGTAACATTTCAGTACATGCTTTCAACATAACAATTATGTTGTACTCAGTGGTATAGACAGGATGTGGGAGGGTGGAAGGGGGGTTGGGGGCAGTTTTTGTCAAAATAGCCATTTGTTGCCAAAATTTCACAAACGTAAAGAAAATATGATTATATTAAAACTATCTTGCAGCCCACAGAATAATTTTGTTCCATAGTACTATATCTTTAGCAAAAGTAATTTTTCCATGATTATAAATGTATGATTAGCAGTTTTTGATTATTATAAATAAATTAGCTTGAAATGTTGGAGAATATGCTACTCCCTTGATTTCATTTACCAGTAAATGATAATTGTAAAACTTCAATTAATGGTTGCTTGAGGTTCAAGGACTTTAAGACATTTTCAAATGTATGATGTATGAAAGGGAAGAGTTTTAAATTTCTGTTTAATTCTTTGTTTCTCTCCTTCATGTCAGTCTTTGCAAATGATGAGAATGTCTTCTCATCAAAAGTGGCACTACAGGAAGAGGCAAGGGGGAATTTGTCCCCTCCCTTCCTCAAGATTCCTTTGTCCCCCCCCCCACTTGCTCTCCCAGAAATGTTGTAAAGTGACATATATTGTCCGATTTATACGCTTTCCCCCTCCCATGAGACAAAATTGCCCCTCTCTTGCCCTCCATGACAAAAATCCTTGGCGCTGCCACTGCTTCTCATCCTAGATTTGTATGGCTAAAATACTTTAACTCCTACTCTGCTTTATGCTATTGTGGTAAAAATAAAATTATTTTATTTTTGGTTCGCATGCGAAGCATTATGCAAACCTATGTAATGGCGATTACAGCCGTCCGGCCGTCCACAGATTTGTCCTGTTTTTTGAGAATTCCTCAGAAAGTTTCTTCAGGGTTCCGTAGAAAAAGTTAAAGTTTCTTCAGATATCTTTATGGAAGGTTAGAATTTCCTTCTAAAATGTTAATGTTTTTCAGGGATACTTAAAACAGGATTGAAGACTAGTTTCCTTAAAAAGTTTACAAAACATTTGATATTTTAGAAGATAACTGTAAAATGATATAATTTTCAAATATTCTTCAGAGATCCTCAAGTCTCTCTTGTAGCACTTGAGATTTAAAATCCTTCAAATTCTTCAAAATATTTGGGCACCAACAGTTGTATCAGGCATGATTATTAAATTCCCCTTTTAATATTGTGGTAATTTGCATAAAGTTGCTACAGTATATGACCTGACCACTAGACTTTTTTTTATTTAGTATGCTTAGTAGTCAGGGAGTGTGACAGGATGTGATTGCATATGGACATAGGGAGGTATGCCATGTGGGACATGGATGGGGGCCATGAGGGACATATAATATAATATTTACCATGTTGTACACACAGGGCTATATCAGGCATAATTATTTGACTCTCATCTTTTTTTCTTATTCAACAACTCATTTGCATATAAGTTATTATATGAACTGACACTTTCATATTTAGTATGCTCAATCAGGGACTGTGATAGAGGATGAGACTTCTTATGGAGCCTATGGGGTGTAATGTGAGACATTGGGTGGGATGCCATGTGGGACATGGGATGGGATGCCATGTGGAACAGGGTGGAATGCCATGTAGGATATATGGTGGAATGCCATGCAGGACATATGGTGGAATGCCATGGGATGGAATGTCATGTGGGACATGAGATGTCATGTGGGACATGGCGTCCCACCCTATTTCAACAAGTCATTTGCATATAAGTTATTATATGAACTGACACTTTCATACATAGTATGCTCAATCAGGGACTGTGATAGCTAGGATGAGACTTCTTATGGAGCCTATGGAATGTCATGTGGGACATGGGGTGGGATGCCATGTGGAACAAGGTAGAATGCCATGCGGGACATGGTGGGATGCCACAAGTAACACAGAGTGTGACATAGGTTGGAATGCCATGTGTGACATAGGTTGGGATGCTATGTGTGACATAGGTTGGAATGCCATGTGTGACATAGGTTGGGATGCCATGTGTGACAAGGTAGGATGTCACGTGTGACATAAGGTAGGATGTCATGTGTGACATAGGGTAAGAGACTATGTGGGACATAGGGTAGGAGGCCATGGGGACATGGGATGTGATGCCATAAAGTAGGATGTCATTGAAACATTGGCAGGGATACCATGTGGAACATATGGTGGGATGCCATGTGGGACATCAGGTGGAAAGCCACTGATGCGGGACACAGAGAGGGATGCCATGTGGAACATAGGGAGGGATGTCATGTGGTACATATAGTTGGATTAATGTGAGACATACATGTAGGATGGGATCCATGTGGGTCTAGCATGGGATGCCATGTGGGACATATGGTGGAATGCCATGTGAGACACTGTATGGTGGAATGCCATGTTGGAGATATGGTGGAATGCCATGTGGGAGATATGGTGGAATGCCATGTGGGACAAGGCATGGGATGTCATGTGGGTCATGAGGTGGGATGTCATTTGGGACATGGGGTGTGATCCATGTGGGACACAGGGTGGAATGCCATGTGGGTCATAGGATGGGATGCTCTGTGGGACATATGATTGAATGCCACATGGGACATGGGATGTCATGTGGGACATGGGGTAGGATGCCATGTGCAAGATATGGTTTAATATCATGTGAAATATGGGATGGGATGTCATGTGGGACACGGGGTGGGATGCCATGTGGAACATGGGATGGGATGCCATGTGGGACTTAGTGTGAGATGCCATTTTTATAATTGGCCGGGTCCTATGATATGGGTGTTTATTTGCATTAACATGCAAACCATGACGGTATTTACCGTTCTAGTTTATATTTAAAATGATAAAATATCTATATGAAAATATAGATTCATACACCACCAATTTGCAAATTGACACCTATATATTCCAAAAGTTATATATATAGTTCCTTTTGGACTCAGTTTGGTATTTTTGTTGCTTTTACTGACCTTTTCTACCTGTCAATAAATATTGAAGAATATTTAACATGGTTCAAAATTAGCATTGGTTTTTCACTAACCCTTCTCCCCTCACATTTCACTAGGCCGACTGAACTTTCCACAAGCCCTTTTCTTCAAGCCTGACGTAAACATACTGGAATTTTATTGATTATACAATGAGCTCATCGAGCTTGAATGATGTAAATTGAGCTAGCTTGTACGTAAAATCAACAACCCCTGGGCTAGCAGGCTTATGTTAATTTTGAGCACTGATATTTAATCATGTTAATTTTCAACCTTGAACACAACACACAATTAAACAAGTAAGCTTTCTAGGAAAGAATTTAAGTAGTATATTAGGAATAAAGCTTCAAGGCTTATTTAAAGAAATATGTTAATTTTGTGAAATTGATTACTTGCATTGATTATTTGAACCGAATGATATGATTTCCTGAAGTGAGCTCAACATACCTATTAATAACTTAAAAAAAAGTTTTTTGATATCTTTGTTTATCTGGTAATTCTGCTTTAAAATTGTTCCTTGTTTCACAATTATCCAGTTAATTATCTGTTTATAATGACTCTCAAATCCAGTCTTGATATCTCAGCACAGAAACAAGATTTGTAAGTCATGTCTTCACCTAGTAAGATAAACATCTCACTCAGTATGCCCTACATGCTACACACTACTTGCAATACTGTGTACAGCCGATGCATATGACTACAGTACACAGTCATATGTTATCTGACTAGTCTTTACCATGAATCAAATGATTTATTATTCAAGTTCATATGTATATACTGAATTTGTTTTGGAAAAGTGACTTATGTTTTGCAAATAATGTCATTAAAATTCCAAATTTGTTTTTCTTTCTATTATAAGGGAAAACACTTTTCAATCAAGGAAATAACTTATTAGGTTTCAATTAGGAAGTGATCAATATTTATAAGTCATTACAACCTTTGTTTTTTTAGCTCAACATCCCTTTAAGGGATTTTGAGCTTTAGCAAGGCTAGCCCAAAATCCAGATTTCAGTGGGATACATTCACATTTTTTGCAGCGTTTATCTATCCCTAAGCGTTTATTAGACATTCTGCTGTGTTTTCAAGTTTGCCTTGAATTGATCGATCCATGGATGCAACAACAGTTTGTATAAGTGCATAGTTTAAAAGAATTTTGCATTCCAAAACTCACTAAAAATGTTTAAAATAATCAGATTTCGCTCGGCGCAATCCAAATGAATTAACATATATAATAACAGTGGCTCGGGAAATACCACCTAATATCTCCAATTGAAAGAAAACTATGTTTTCATTAGCTGGAGTATTAAAATACTGTCTGGCACATATGCTAATCGAGCTTGATATCCCGTTTGGGATTTCTCCCAATGTGTAGTCAAGTTGGGGTGTAGCACTTGTATTTGATAGCTCTTTTAGGCTATAATTCATGCACAACTCACAAGAAGTTTTTTGTTTGCATGCAGATGATAAACGACTAATAACTGTTGCATAGAATTACCGTTATCTTAAAGGATTAGTTCAGGGGTCAAGTAAGTCTTTCATATGAAAGAGGACTGAAAGAAATATTAAAAAAAATTTAGTTATGTTTTGTTATAATGATTGCTACTTGGAAGTATATTTGTGGGATGCTATTATTGTTTAATTGTGATTTATTAATTACGATGATTAATTTTTTGATCAGAACGGCTGATATATTAGCAATAATAAGGAAAATATGCCATAGTTAGATCAAATGTCTTATTGCAGGGATGTAAAATCCATCTTGAATTTATACAACAGTATTTTGCTGTTAGTATGTCTGTTTATGATTTCAAATTCACTTAAAAGCAAACATTGTTAATATAATTTGCATCAAATTGCTGTTGAGGCTTAAGTTTTTTAGGCTTACTTGACAAACAGTTTTCACATATTCAAACGATATTAAAGCTCCAATATGTAGTGAGCCAACTATGAATCCTGGGGTCCCATGGGGACTTTGGCATCTGCAGCAATGTTGGAACTGCGGCGGCAAAGAGGGGGGGGAGGGGGACTGCTCTTAGCCCTAGAGTAAGGGGCAGAAGGTGCCCTTTTGAAATTGTGCAGATGGGGGCAGGAGGTGCCCTTCTGAAAGTTGAGGGCAGTCCGGTCAGAATGCCCTTTTGAAATTTATTTGAAATTATTATAGGCTATTCTTGAGCTTGAAACAAATAGAAATCCATTCAGTCACAAATACTACATAACACGTAGAGGTTACATACATTTAGTATTTATTTGACACAATTAAAGCATATCATTTATTAGGGGCACCAACACTGAGGGCTGTGGTGGGAGAGGGTATGCCCCAATAATTTTCTAAGCAGCAATTCTCAAAAGAAGCCTTTCATCTATTCCCTAATGGATAATTGTCAACATTGGTCCCAGGCTCCTCAACCTCAAACCCATAGGTGGAATTTACCCACCAAAAGTGGGTGAAAGTCAAAAATGTGTGTTGTAGGGGAGGGGGTTATCACAAAATCATGCTAAGATACATCACATCACCAGACAAAAGTACCCATTTGGACAAAATGTGAGGGTGGGGAAGTGCCCCTTTCTCCCCCAAATCCTGCCTATGCTCAAACCATATGTGTAGGGTTTATGGGACATGGGCACATTTCTTCCACATTTTCAAAACTGACAAAAGTGCTCCTTTAAAAAAAATGAAAAGTGCCCTAATTGCTGTCAAAAAAGTGTCCTTGAACTTGATTTTCTGCTCCCTCCCCCTTGCCCTAAGCTCCTTCCAAAACCCATGGCTCTTTGGGTCCCAGGGCTAGACCCAAATCGATCCGAACTCCTTCCAACACCCATGGCTCTTTGGGTCCTAGAGCTAGACCCAAATCGATTTTGCCCAGGGCCTGGAAGATTTACCCACCCTTCCTGGCATTCCCAGCCTTTTTGTTGTGGAACTGCAAATCAAACTTGTATTCCTTTCCCAACAATCCCAGCCTACCCAATTTAATTCACCACCAACAGAAACAGTATTATACCCATCCCAAAACATATATTGAGCTACTACACCATTGATTTTCTAGCATCACATAAAACTCTCGCTTGCATTTCTTAAAAAAAGAAACATCAAACATGGATATCTAACAACCACAGCCCAGCACTACTTGAATTAACTACCCACCAATAAAAAAAAAACAGTCTTGCAACCACCCCAAAAAATATGTTGAGCTACTACATCATTGATGTTCTAGTTTTAATTCAAAGGATGTTCAATTGAAGATACCTGAAGTAGTATATCATGTCTGTGTGGGGTTCAGGCATATAGCTAGACTTTTCAGGGGGAGGGAGGGACAAGCATTTCAAGAGGGGGTACTCAGGCACAGACCTTCACAAGAGGCTGGTGCACCGGGGCTCACTGGCTACAGGTCTGGGTGGCTTATTAGAAATACACACACATTGTCACGGTTGTTCACCCAGAGTTTTCATCTTGGTTGGTATTATCTCAGCCTACTTCACATCGCGTGGACACATCATAATTTCACTCACAAAGGGTTTCACTACAATGCCATAAATGGGCGTCAAATCTGGAGCTGAATGGTCCTTCCAATACAGTGTGTATCTCTGCATAACAGTCATAAGTACGAACATGATCAAATTTTTGGCAAGTTGTTCTCCAAGACATGTCCTTGATCCTGCAAGCAAAATTGTTTTTGTTTTTTTAATTGAACATACAAATTATGCAAACTTGAAAAAAAAAGTTGACTAGTTATTGATAGGACCACACTGCAAAAAATTGAGGCTATGCCAAAGGTCTTCTACGCATAACAGAATAATTTGATCCAATTCTGACATATTTTTCTTCACAATTTTACAAAATTACCCTGTTTATGAGAATTTTAATACTTTTGATGTTAAAGAGGCAAAATCATCATAAGGACAAAATGTTTAGAATTCTACTCAAATTGTTTGATTTGTTAAAATTTCAAGTAATTGCTGCACGATTCATTGACCCTTACTTCACTGTATATTTTAAATAAAACCCCACGACATAATATCGCTTGATATAGCCCAAAGGCGAAAGCCTTCCATTCTTTTTCAAACCAACAGTGGTGAGTTCATATCCCAGCACAATCATTTATTTCAGTTTTTCTTTTATCTTTTTGGTGCCGATACTAATAGTATAAGGAACCTATGCAGTCATGCTGGTGTGTGTATGTGTGTCTGTGATGGCAAGCTTGTAAGCACGATATATCAAAACGATAAACCTGATTCAGGTCATATGTGGTACACAAATAGCCCATGGTCCGTAGATGTCCCTGTTAAATTCATAAATATGCATAGTGGGCGGGAATTATGACTTTGCTTAAAAGAGCTTATAAATACATTATCTCAAGAACGATTCATATCATGTCAAATATTTTATTATATGAAATGACATAGCAGTTAATACAAAATCAATCAGCATCCAAACCACAAAACCTTTTGGTTCTGGTTTTTCTCATTGTAATTTTGGTTTAGTAACTACTAGTATTGTATTATTATCTTACTAATATTTTACTTTACATTTTCTTTCTGACAATCAGGTTGAAAAAAAAAAAAGTTTCTCGTGACTTTATAATGTATATCTGCACTGTGCATGAAGCTTCACACACAAAACATGTCACTGTTTGACTGTACAAACAGACGGATCTTGCGTGTTCCACAGCGGGATGTGATGTAAATGTTCTCATCACACAATTTTACTGAGACGAACCTCCCTATTTAATCTTTGGCTTAAATTTCTTTCCAGTTTGGAATAAAGAAAATTCTAGTAAACATTGTGGAGAAGATTTTATGTACAGAAGCATCATCATATGAGGTACATAAACGAAAACAGTCAAATTTGCCAGAAAAAATGGATATGAAAAGTGAACAGAGAGTGACATGCCTTTCTTGGTGCGGAATTGCATTGAAAACTAAAGTCAAATTTCTTCCACGGATAAAAATTGGTTTTACTGCTTTAAATTTCAGCGCCTTGAGCGGATAACTCTTTCTGGAGTTGGCACTTTGTAAGTCCACTATTATGGTTAATCATTCACACATGGTTGTTACAGTGGGTTTCTGTTTTGATTTCATAATATACAAGTAGAACATTAATTTTGTGAGGGAAGGGGTAGACTTGTCCCCCCTCCCTCCCTCCCCCTGCACTTTGTGGCAGAATTTTGATAAATAGGGGCCACTAATGACACATAAACATTGTGAGCTCACCTGTGCTAAATATCATGAAATTATGTGTGTTGGCTAGGTGACCATTCTCATCCAAAAATCTCTCTGGCTTGAACAAGTCTGGATCTTTGTATTGCTTTGGATTCATATGAACGGAGTACAGGTCCGCAAGTACCACGGTATTTGCTGGAATTTGATACCCACATAGTGTTGTGTCGACGGTTGTTGCATGTGGGGAACCAAACACTGCTGCTGGTTTGAAACGCATGCTCTCATACATTGTTGCCATTGTATATGGAAGCTTGTCTTTCAACGATAAGGATGGATCATCTGGAGAAGGATGAAAAAGTATTCATCAGTCATCAACACCATCCATTCCTGAAACATTTTTGTTTACAATTTTATAATTATAATTTTTCTTACAATTTGTTGTTGTTTTTTATCCTAAAATTGTTATCAATTATTTTTGATTTTTAATTGCATTGTAATAAATCTTAATCCAGCATTGGTTTGATAAGTTCCTTAAGAATCTCATTTCATTCCTTGCCATTCTTTTTTCAGCTAATTCTCTTTTAGATTGTATATTTAACTTTTCATTTGTTATATTATAGATAATTTAATTATTCTTTAAAGTTTTTATTTGATTTCTTTTGTATATACTTCATACAAAAAAATAAAAAAAAAAAAAATGATTGTGAAAATATATCAATAAATTATTCAAATTATCTCAAATAACCACAGTTTGATGTTTGATAGCAATCACTAAAATTAAAGTATTGTTGTAAAATGGTAAAAATGTCATATTCTAAATTGTGCTCATAGTTTAAGATAATTAAATTGAAAAATAATAAGACATAATTTGTACCTTTTCCAAGCACTCCATCAACTTCTGCTTGTATTTTCTTTTGAACTTCAAGATTGACAGATAAAGTGATTAATAACCACTGGAGCACAACAGAAGTTGTTTCACAACCTGCCTGAAAAAAATCAAGCACCAATGCCGCCAATTGTTTGTCCCTAAGTTTGCCGTTTTCTTGATATTTTCAATATAGCTGTTCACAAAGTCCGTGTTGTGGTCTGCGTGCGATGGATTAGAGTTTGATTTAATGTACTCATTTATCAGATTGAGCAGTTTCACAAAATTACCCTCCATATCCACATGTGTTGTTAAACACTTTTTTACTCTCTCAGGAATAAGTTTTCCAACCAGAAGAAGAATCGGGTTGTTTTCAAAATTGTGCTCAATCATTGTTTTAATTTCTTTGAGTTCCATGTCTGTGGATGTAAAATTTTCTCCAAAAGTAATTGTACCTATTGCATTCAAGAGAAAGGAGGAGGTCAAATCTCTGATATTTACAACCGATTTTTCAGAAGGTAAAAATTCATTTAATTTTTTGATTGCAGGCTTGATCAGTGTATTAAATTTACTGCTCCCCACTCCTAATTGTCGGAGGATCAGCTGAGATATCTTCCGTTGGTGACGATGATAGCTGCCTGGCTGAAGCAATACTATCCCTGCAAGTGGGTTAAGACAAAGAACATTGAGATGATTTATAATTAATTCTTTCTCCGCCGTTTATTATAGTATGCTTGCATTTCACTGGTCAGGGTATTTCAGGTCTGTTAGGCCAGGAGCTATGGTGCCCTGGCCCCCAATAGTTTGCTAAAATGTATGATAAGAAACTTTTGTAACATACATTGCAAATTCTGTAGAGTCATAAATCCTTCCCTCTCCAAAGAGTGTATCTTGATCTATTTTTTGAAGGTATTTATGTCATATGCAGCTTGAATCTCACGAAGAATCTCACAATATGCTGTGAATTCTCATAACTTTTCAAGTCTCCGTTCCATGTACCCCTCCAGTGCTTCTTTGATATTAAGTAATTTAAATGTATTGAAAAATTGAACAGGTCTGATAACATTATCAAATGGTTCACAATTTGTATAAATCAGCTTTTCAATATCAAAATATGTAATCTGCCGCTTGAATTTTTCTCTTGAAAAGTTTTATCTGCTTATAAAAAGCTGGATTTTTTGATTTTTTTTTTTTTGGGGGCTTTATTCCCTTCACCCCCAGCAGTGCTTAAAATATAGACCCTTTTTATGAGAATAAAGATAAGCCTAGAGTGGTTGGAAATTGTCATTAATCTGTTGTGTCTTTTGATATCAAAATGTCATTTTTAGTGTGAATTTCCATCACGAACAGCCATAAAACTTGCAAGCCATCTACAATCTTGGACAACTCATTGAAACACTTAGCTGCTTAGTGCAAATATGTGATGTTTTTATAAAGCTACTTTTCTATTGTAAATTATTCCCCATTTAAAAATCATAAATGCTGGAATTTTTTTGATATTCCTTCAATCCCTATTCATTTGTAATTAATATTTTAGCAATTTTAAGGACATTGTTGTGATTTCATTGATGCCACCAGTGTCCCCACCCCTACCTCACTATATTAACCTACCTACCCTCCCCCTCCTTTAATGTTGCCCATTGTTAATGGTTTTTTCTTTCTGGAAATAACGTTAAGACAGAATTAAATCCAACATTGAAAAGGGGAAGGGTGTAGGGAGTTACAATTCTCGGAAAAAAACAATAAAGAAACGTAACACTATAGCATATGTAATTCTCATAAGGCTGAATTGTTCCAACAGTTTTATCCAAGATTGTAGGTGTTTTACTCCTGCACTCTAATAAGGCCCACCCTTGTACTGTCTTTTACATTAGGTATAAACAACATCAAACTTTGGGAGATGATAATGAAAAATAAAATGGTCAAAAAATGTCCATCAATCTGTTCCAGCTTTTGAATATCCAAATATATCATCTGCAGCATGAATTTATAGCACAAAAAGCTTTGTAAAACACTGGAAATTCTTATCATTTCTAGGGCTTTTGCCCCTGCACCAACTGCATACATCAATTGGATTACAAGAAGGAGTTTGTCAAGTTCAAAGATGAAAAATGTTGTGACATGGAATGAGAAGTTAGGGTCAGTTTAACCCTTACTCTACCATGCGGCGATATTATCGCTGTTTTGTGTGCACCATCTTTCACCCTGCCTCCCAAGCGTTTTCAAAAATGTGCTGGTAGAGTAAGGGTTAATCAACCCACGACAAGTGTGCCAACTCAAATATATATGCAGCATGGTCGGTGGGCAGCCCATTGGGTCACTGAAGTGGAAGAGCCCGACTTTGCCACTCGGAAGACAGAGGACCCTTCCATAATCAGCCTGTGCTTAACTCTTACTGTACCACGTGGCTATATTATCGCTGTTTTGGGTGCCCCATCTTTAACCCCCTTCCAAGCACGTTTTCAAAAAGTGCTGGTAGAGTAAGGGTTAAGATAAATGGAGCTTTAAGCCAGTCTGATTTTTTTTCTATAAAGGAAGTGGAGATTCGATCGTCATAATTGCTACTAATCTTAGAATTCCCCAGAATCATTTTAGATCTTCAATTATGACATCACAGAACAAGCAAACCACTAAGGCATTATTTTATTATTCCATATTGATCACATGCGATGTCATCTTTCAGAGTTTCCCCCTCCCCTGCCTTCCCATAACTCAAGGTATCCTATGGCTTTACAGTTAATGGCATGAAGTTAAGGTAGTTGTGTCTCTCTGTTTATGTTTAATTATAGGAAGTGAGGAAGAGCTTGCATGTGAAGGAGGGAGCTAAAGGTAAGTGGGGGTTGGGATGGTGAGTAAGGGGTAATGGGTAATTTAAATAAAATGCTTACCGTTTTCACCAATGCCAGTCATCAGATGTAACAGAGTCGGTCTTCCACTGAAAACATTACTTTGCACAACGAATGCTTCACGGATTATATCCATGTCCGTTAAAACCACACATTTCAATAGTCCAAGCTGAAAAGATATTAACATAGATTGTAATATATCGCAAGTGGTATCTCTGCCACCCTATACAATTATACCATGCTAAGTATTTCATAGTGTTCATATCTTTATATATTCCCCTTCAGGCCAACCAAGTTTTGTCTCTTGTCCTCCCTACCCCTCCCTTACCCCCAAGAAAAAAAAGTATATATATCTATAAATATGTATATCAAATAATACATATATATATATTATACATAAATATGTATATATATATCAAATAATATATCTATATCTATATGTATATCTATATATATATATATATATATATATATATATATATATATATATATATATATATATATATATATATATATATATATATATATATATATATATATATATATATATACATATATATATATATATATATATATATATATATATATATATATATATATATATATATATATATATATATATATATATATATATATATATATATATATATATATATATATATATATATATATATATATATATATATATATATATATATATAGTATACATTATATATATATATATACATATATATATATACATATATATATACATATATATATATGTATATATATACATACATATATATATATATATATATATATATATATATATATATATATATATATATATACATATATATATATATATATATATATATATATATATATATATATATATATCTACATATATATATACATACATATATACACATATATATATATATATATATATATATATATATGTATATATATACATACATATATATATATATATATATATATATATATATATATATATATATATATATATATATATATATATATATATATATATATATATATATATATATATATATATATATATATATATATATATATATATATATATATATGTATATATATATATACACATATACACACATATAGAGTTCCAGAAAGGATGGTCAGAATTAGAATTTAAACAAAATGGTATGAATTGAGTAAAAGCACTGTGTTAAGTGATGACAAGCTATCATCAACATGGTTTAAAGTAGAGCCTGAAGTAAAGCAAGGATGTGTTATGTCAGGTTTCCTATTCATAGTGGTTGTTGACTGGATTATGAAGCAGGTGACGGAGAAAAATAATGGAGAATTTGGCTCGGATATGTAGGGCTTGGATATGTAGGACCCGGATATGTAGGGCTTGGATATGTAGGACTCGGATATGTAGGGTTCGGATATGTAGGGCTCGGATATGTGGGGCTCGGATATGTGGGGCTCGGATATGTGGGGCTCGGATATGTAGGGCTCGGATATGTAGGGCTTGGATATGTAGGACTCGGATATGTAGGGCTCGGATATGTAGGACTGATATGTAGGGTTCGGATATGTGGGGCTCGGATATGTGGGGCTCGGATATGTGGGGCTCGGATATGTGGGGCTCGGATATGTGGGGCTTGGATATGTAGGACTCGGATATGTAGGGCTTGGATATGTAGGACTCGGATATGTAGGGTTCGGATATGTAGGGCTCGGATATGTGGGGCTCGGATATGTGGGGCTCGGATATGTGGGGCTCGGATATGTGGGGCTCGGATATGTAGAGCTCAAGATAAATAGGGAAAAACCAAAGTGGTGAGACTTAACAACAGAACTAATGAACAAATCGAAGTTAACAATGAAATCATTGAAGATGTTGCATCATTCACATACTTAGGAGCAACGCTAAACAACCATTAGACCATGGAGGATCCCTTGAGGTCATAACCAGACAGCTAAGGACAGCAAGTGGAGCTTTTGCTCAACTAAAAAAGATCTGGAGCACGGAACCCTAGTCTAGAAAGACCAAATTGAGGATCTTAACAACAAATGTCACAAAAGTATTACTATATGGCTCAAGAGACATGGAGGATGACAACAGCAGACATAGAAAGAAAGGACATATTCCACAGAAAATGCTTGAGGAGAATACTTAAAATAAAATGGCCAGAGAAGATGTCAAATGAGGAGCTCTATGAAAGAAGGAAAATGAAGCCACTGAGTATTATCATGAAAGAGCAAAGATGGAAACTGATTGGGTATGTACTCTGAAGAGAATCAAACAACAACAGTAGAATAGCTCAGACTTGGACACCAAATGGAAAAAGAAAGAGGGGGATACCATTGGTGACATGGAGAAGAACTGTGGAGAAAGAAACATGGAGAAGAACTGTGGAGAAAGAAAGAGGGTTGAGAAGCAGAATGAGTCTGCAGAAGCAGCACAAGATCGTGGAAACAAACACTAGCATTCTCCAATAGCAGGAGATAGGAGCAGTAGGAATTAAGTAAGGTCTTGACCTCCCACCCCACACTTTCAGTGGGCAAATCCAGCCCATGCCAAAGTGGGCAACCTTTCAGATCTCTGGATGTCTCTCGCAAAAACGAGGTCATCATTTGCTGTTTGAGATAAGGTATCTTTCCACCCGTACTTCTTGCATGGGATTCTCCAACCTACCTCTCATGTCTGCCATTCGGTGTGGGGTCCAGTGGCCTAATTAATGCTTGGGGCCCTTACCATTAGAGTGGCGGGCCCTGACCTGTAGGGGCCCCCAACAACAACACAAATTTAGCTGATGATTTTACCTTCATCAGAAGTGTCTCAAAAACCTATTTTGAGACCTAAAAACGCTCCAGTGCCAGGCTTTATGTGGCCCCCCCTGGTGTATGTTAATACTCATGATTTTTGCAACTGGTGTGGTCCATGATCAGGGGCATAATGCTGGCCTGCTAAGCAATTTGGGTGCCAGAGGCCCTTCATTGCGAGTGGAGCGAGTTTTAATTACCATCCCCCTGGCGCCAACGTGATTTCAGCAATTTAGAGGTGGCAAAATTGAATTTCAGGGACACATCATTAAGGACAATTCGGGGGTATTGTTAGGCAATTTGTGAACTTTAAATTATATATTTTTTTGCTGCTGCTGCTTTCAAAGATCCACTGTAAACGAACAAATGAGAGGCCCTCCATTTATTGATCCCTTATCGTCTGTTTAGACTGGGGCCCAATCTAAACAGACGGCAAAGGGGCCATGGCTTATATATCCCCATATTTCTGATATTATGTTTATTTTGCATGTAGGCATAGGTCTATTTCGACTCTAATCGTCTGTTTAGACTGACTGAGGACCTCATTCAAAATAAAGGATAAAGGGACTTATTTGTATTGATCAAGGGGCCCCAGGTCAAATTATCGAGAACGTAAGAGGGTCTTTTTTTAATTCGTTGGGAAATTAAAAGATCTGTTCAGGGGTCAATCACAAAAAGAAAATATAAGGTCATTCTTTCTGGTGAGCAATTTGGTACTTAAAGATTAGTTCAGTGGTGAAGCACAGCCTCAGATTCCTCAAAGTCTTTATGTATTCTATCATAGTTTGTCCTGTGATTGTGTGGCTTAAAACCATTTGATATGTAAGGAAAGTAGTCAAACAGAATCTAGTAAAGGTAATTATGATTTACCACCCAAAGAAAGTTTGAGAGAAAATAGTTGAAAAGTTAAAATGAATTTTCTTTAAAATACATTAACACTTGTTAAGAATGGGAGGATGAGGGTGCCAACCGTCTACCGTAGACTTACTAC
Organism: Chiridota heheva; assembly: GCA_020152595.1. Taxonomy (NCBI): domain Eukaryota; kingdom Metazoa; phylum Echinodermata; class Holothuroidea; order Apodida; family Chiridotidae; genus Chiridota; species Chiridota heheva. The sequence continues at coordinate 1,236,353 of JAIGNY010001310.1, forward strand.
ACCAATCATTTTTACACAGTTGAGACAGAACTTAAATACAGGGCGGATTAAGCTTTTACGGGCCTTGGGCTGTTTCTGTATTAACGGACCCTTTAGTATATATATATATATATATATATATATATATATATATATATATATATATATATATATATATATATATATATATATATATATATATATATATATATATATATATATATATATATATATATATATATATATATACATATATATATATATATATATATATATATATATATATATATATATATATATATATATATATATATATATATATATATATATATATATATATATACACTATACAAATTTTCATGAACAGTGACATTTACGGCAAGATGAATTACTTCTTGATGCACATCGATCTAGATTATTTGCGCAAACTTGACTGTCATGAAATTATTCATGACTTAGCAGGCCAAAAATGTCGCAAATCGCAATTTCTAATTCGTTTCTCTCGTGATTATTTTCACTTCTCTTTTCAAAGATGATTTTTAGAGCATGCATTTTGTTTTTTATACCTAATTTTGGCGGGCGCCAAGACCAGACCCGTAGCCAGAGGGGTTCGTCCGAGTGTCCTTTTGAAATCTTAAATATAATAAGCACCCGGAATTTCAAGATTTTTTCCCTATCCTTTTGAAATCCTGAACCCTCTTTTGTTGAGAAAGTGCCCTTTTGAAATCTAAAAAATAGTAAGCACCCGAAATTTTGATATTGTTTGCCCTTTTATACGAAAAACAAACGCCCCTTTCAAATTCCTGTCTACGGGCCTGAAGTAGTGAGATAAACACCTCACTCGGTAGCACTACTTGCCAGGCAATACCAGAGAGCGTGACATCATTCGCCCTATGCTTCGGCCTATATGAAATATAGGACTAATGACGTCACGCTCTCTGGCAATACTTACATAGCGAGTGAGACAACGCATAATACACCCTATTTGTAATGTTGAAAACAACTCAGACAACAAATATAATGTAATAAAAACCCTTCTCAAACCTGACAAAGGTACTTACGAGCTATGAATTTGATTTCATTACCGTCTTCAAACTAAGTTATATGAAATTTTGTACGTAAAAAATCTTAAATTACGGAAGAAATGACATTCCGATTACTTCACACATCTCCCCCTTTTGGAAAAGCGTAAGTAATTAGTGCGCGTATCGTCCGAGTGTGCTGGCATCTGCTATTTTGAGAATTAAAATGTTATTATTCGCATGCGCGCGGTGTTCGATTTGATGCTATACGCATGTTGACTTTACCGACGCTCGTTTGTTGACAGCTTTCTAATTAGATACATTCCATCTTGGGCGCTGTTCCAAAAGTACGTCAGGAGCGAAGGCACTCGCACAAAACGAACTTTTCAAAGTTTTCTTTATCAAAATCACGCCCAAAACGAAAGTGTATAAGTGAATATATAAATCTTATTTTGTATTTCGTAAAAGTGGTCGATGGCGATAAAAGGCATTGTCAAAAGTTGACCTACGATAGTCGCGGAAAAGCCTAGTTATGAACCCCTCGCCAACGAAGTTGGTGAAGGGAATATATACTTTTGGTCGGGGTAACGTCACATCCGGGAGATGACGTCATTTTCTGGAGTGAAAACAAACCTTTGCGCGATACACGTGGGCAAGTTTGTATACGTTTACTGTGTACGGTACGCATGGCATGCAAACAAATACAGCTGATCGCTTTGTTTTCACTCCGATGCGCGCAGTTCCTATGCTGTCGGATGACCTCAGGTCACATTTCCAACCAAGTGAATAGCATCTTTACCGTTCGTTCATTCATTCGTCTGTCCGTCCGTCCGTTCACATCTATTATCCGTCCGTCTACATCTATTGTCCGTCCGTCCGTCCTCGTGCATTGTTCAGCTACTAGGAAACAAAAGATTGCTGCCCTAGGAAAGGAATTCTAACTATTTTTATAAAGATAAATTTATATTAAAGGAGAACAAATGCATTCCATTGATTGAATAGCAGCAATTAAAGGATTTGTTCTGGGATGTAAAAAGTTGAATAATAGATCTCGACTGAATGGAATTTATAATGAAGTGTCTTGCGAACACTTGAATAAAGGGGCACAATAGACTTATGATAATCTGCAAATTAATCTGGACTGAATTTTCAAAGTTGACTATTAGATCTGACGACTGAATGGAATTTATAATTAAGTGTCTTGCGAAAAAATAGCAAAAAAAACAATGTCTTCGTTTGAATAGTACCATGGCTCTGAGGGGACATTTCGAGTTCACGAGATTTTCGTCACAAGTTTTTCATCACGAGTTTTTCGTCACGACTTAACGAGTTTCAATAAGTGTATTGTTTCTCTGTGATCACGTGTTGCGCCAAGCGGGATATCGGCAGCACGGAACTAATAAGGTATCACTCCGCCATCCAAAAATGAGAAACCTCAGAGAAAAGGCTAATAAAAATATTTTCGAGAAGTCCCCTTTCATGGGACAGGAAGCTGAGAAGTTGCAAGTTTCAGGATTGGTAGAGAAAGGATAGGTCTTGACTACGCATATCCAAACTTGACAAGATTTTTTTCAGTTTAAGTTTTATGAAGAACTTTTTTACCATGGACCCATACCAAATTTTGAGTGATTTGGTGAGGGTGTATAACATCTCTTCACTTCAGCCTAAAAAAAGGGTCAAAATCTCTGGTGACCCCCTATTGAAAGTACCCTCATCCGAGAAATATTAGATGGTACATTTTTGGAAATATCACAAAAGATCCCAAATCTATAACATTCTGGTACAAAAAGGACCCCTAACTTGACTCTTTCATCATAGGCTTCAATCGGGCAAATAATTAGTTCCGTGCTACCTGTAGCGAGACTGGGTATATGTATATTACATGTAGGCCTAAGAAGGAAAGTGAATTTATGATGGAAAATTCGTAACGAAAAACTTGTGAACTCGTGATGAAAAACTCGTAAATTCATGATGAAAAATTCGTGAATTCATGATGAAAAATTCGTGATGAAAAAGTCGTGACGAAAAAGTCGTGAATTCGTGATGAAAAAGTAGTGAATTCGTGATGAAAAATTTGTGACGAAAAATTCGTTAAGTCGTGATGAAAAAGTGAATTCGTGATGAAAAATTCGTTAATTCGTGATGAAAAAGTCGTGAATTCGTGACGAAAAATTCGTGACAAAAAACTCGTTAAGTCGGGAATTCGTGACGAAAACTCGTTAAGTCGTGAAATCGTGAGGAAAAATTCGTGAGGAAGTCGTGAACTCGATTTGTCCCTTCAGATCCACAGTGGACCCAATAGATGATAGACACGATAATCTGCAAATTAATCTATACTGAATTTTCATTCTGATTTGGTAGAAAGATCAGCTCTATCTGGTTTATCCCTTATAATCCTGGAAAAAAGTTGAGCATGTTTCTATTGGAAGTGTCAGATTTAAGTTAAGGCTGGGGGTGGGGGTGGGGACTGTAGTGCAATGGAGAGAGTGGAGGTTATAGTGAAGGTTGGACTGGTGAGTTGGTTAAGAGTATATTTGGTATATGAGTGGATGGCAAAAGGTGGGTTGGGGTAGTAGATGAATAGATGGTGGTAGGTTAGTGAGGGATGGTTGGGGAATGATGGTAGAATAATTGGTGGATGTAGGAATTAGGGTGAAGGTGGGGTCGCATGGGGAATGGGATGGCATGTGGAACAGGGTAGCGTGTGGGACAGGATACCATGGAATGTGGGACAGGATGTCACGGCATATAGGACAGGGTGGGATAAAATGTGGGACAGGGTGGCATGGCATGTGAAACAAGGTTATGTCATGGCATTTATGACAGGTTGGGGTGGGGTAAGGTGGGATGGGATAGCATGTTGGATTGGATGGAATGGCCTGTAGGACAGGGTGGAATGGCACATGGAAGGATATCATGTGTGACAGGGGAGGATGGTACAGGGAGGGATGGGACGTGGGACAGGGTGGCATGGGACAGGGAGGATTGAAATGTGGGATAGGGATGGGTGGGAAAAGGTGGCATGGTATATGGGACAGGGTGGCATGGTATGGGACAGGGTGGCATGGTATATGGGACAGTGTGGCATGGGATAGGGTGGCATGGTATATGGGACAGGGTGGCATGGTATATGAGACAGGGTGGCATGGTATTTGGGACAGGGTGGCATGGTATATGGGACAGGGTGGCATGGTATATGGGACAGGGTGGCATGGTATATGGGACAGGGTGGCATGGTATATGGGACAGGGTGGCATGGAATATGGGACAGGGTGGCATGGAATATAGGACAAGGTGGGATAGCATGTGGGACAGGGTGGCATGGCATGTGAAACAAGGTAATGTCATGGCATTTATGACAGGTTGGGATGGCGTGTGGGACAAGGTGTGATGGCATATGGGACAGGGTGGCATGGTATATGGGACAGGGTGGCAATTAAGGCATATGGTGAGATGTCATCTTGATTACAGGTGTGATGGCATACAGGTCATGTTGTGGAATGGTATCTGGATTCCATGTATCATGATTTCCTGTAGGGAGGGAAGTAGCATAGTATGATTTGTGGAACAGGGTGGAATGGCAGGTGTTACAGAGGCTGTTAAAGTCCTCTAAGATGAACTTGCTTGATCATTGACCTTATGGTTGGTTGAAAGTTATTCATGTACGGTTATGAATCCCTAAATAAATTTAAGTGGTTACAACTTCATACATAAACATGTTTCTAAGCAATGATTGGTCAACTCTTAGGTTGTCGGTGTCATTTAGGTTCAGTTGAGATTGAGTCGTTAAAAAATGGCAACATATAAGTCAAAATGGTTACGTAAAGGAACTCTGGTGCATGAGACCTTAAGTTGTCATTTGTATTCATTCATATATATTCAAATATCATATTCTGAACGTTGGAATTTTCATGGCCGACATGAGTGAGACGAAAAAGTACAGATTGCTACACAAACAGGAAGGTTTTGACAGTTTTTGAGCAGAACTATTCTCACCCTAACAGGTTAGTGTTAGGTTTATGGTTAGTTTTCATAACCTTCCTGTATGTTGGGCAATATATCACGTTCCGAGTGAGACATACGCAAAGTTTGGAAAGAAACGGCAGATCTCGGAGTAAAAATGAGAACATGAAAGAGAAATCTGTCAAAAGAACAAAGTTATAGATTTTCTAAGAGATAATTTTTCATTGTTGGATTGAGAACATTTCTGTGATCATACAACTTTTATGGGCGAGTCGTAAGGTGAGAGCAGAAGTAAAATTACTTTGCAAATTCAAGATTGATATTTTTGTGACTTTTCAGTGATTAACCAGATTGATTGTGAACCAGGGAGATGTCATTTTGACAGCTCCCTGTTTAAACTATTACTAGTCTACCAAATACGCGAAAGGTCCGGGAAGCACCTTAAGTTCTATTCAAATTCCGACGCTACGGAAGAATTCAGAGAGCCCCCAAACCAGGGGCGTAGTCAGAACAAAATGTCAGGGAGGGGAGGGGGTGAGGGCAAGTGAAATTATGATGTTCATAATAACGTGTTTTATGAGCAGTTTTGTCATGATTAATGAAACATATTGGGACGGGTGTGCAGTCTTATAATCGGGAAGCAGAGAGAAAGGTACTCCCTGAAAGGTTTTCTTTCAATTCGGAATTTATCAATAAAAAAATTGAAGAAAACTTCGGTTAAATCGTTGGAAGTTTGGGTACATTTTGGCAACATTTCCCGTTAATTGTTAGGGTTTTTTTTTCTTCTCAAAAATCGAAAAAAAATTGCCCTGTAAATGAAGCAAATTTTCCAAAAATTGAAAGAGATATATCACAAACTTAGCGAAAATCTGTTGTCCCAAAATGAAGAAAATTTCCAAAAATTGCACAAAAATGAAAGAAATTTTCCAAACATTTGAATGAAATTTCCCGAAAATTAAAGAAGCTGTGCCCCCAAAATGACGGAAATTTAACGAAAATCTATCGAAAATTTAACGAAAATCGAATAAAATTTGCATCAAAATGAAGGTAATTTCCCAAACATGAAGAAAATCGAGAAAAAAATTGCCCCCCAAATGAAGGAAATTTCCCAAACATTGCAGGAAATTTACGCCAAAATAAAGGCAATTGCACGAAAATTAAAGAAATTGCCCAAACTTAAAAGAAAAAATTGCTCTAAAATGATGGAAAATTGAAGATGTATCGAAAATTAATCAAAATTGAATCCAAAATAAAGCAAATGTACTGAAAACTGAAGGAAATTTGCCGAAAATCGAAGAAAAATTGCCCCAAAAATGAAGGAAATTTTCCGACAATTGAAGAAATTTTCTCTATATTTAAGGAATTTGCCCATAATTGAAAGACAGTTCCCAATCATTGAAAGAAATTCACCAAAAATTGAAGAAAATGTAAAAAAATCGGGGAAAAAATGTCCCAAAATGAAGGTATCAAAATGTATCGAAAATTGAAGAAAAATCACAAAGATTAAAGGGATTTCCCAAAAATTGATTGAGGAAATGTCCCAAAAATTGAAAAAAAATAATAAAAATCGTAGAAAAAATGAAAGAAGTACACCGAAAATCGAAGACAAATAACACGCGAAGGAGGAAATTTCACAAAGATTGAAAGGGATTTCCAAAATTTTTTATTGAAATATCCCAATTTTTTTTTTTTTTTTACATAAACCGTGACTAAGAATTATCTCATGCATGTTATGGTAAAAAAGTATCATTGAAAAAATATCAGGGAATGCCCTCCTCCCCCCCCCCCTCCCCCTTCCTGGCTCCGCCCCTGCCGCAAGCCAATAGACGTAATTGGGTTTACTATTTACTATTATGTGAAGAAAATCTCAATATATAACACTAACCAGGGTTGTAAAAAGTAAGGGACATACTTTTCCTCCACAAAGTGGGGGAACAATGTTGAAAAAATGATGATTTTTGCAATTCTACTTGATTTTGGAAATTCCACTTTTCCCCAGGAATTACGGTCCTTCCACTAACAAGCTAACCTTGACTCGGACTGTCAAGCTGCCGCCAATACAAACAATTTACGATATGTTTTATTTTCATTTGATATTAGAGGGTGATGTGCTTCCAATAGATCATGGGCGGACTGGGATACCGGGAAATTTGCTACATAACAAAAATACAGCAGTAAATCTGATTGACGAGGATAAAATCTTAATTCAGAAATATTTCATTCAATTTTCTTTGTACCTTTGAACGACTGGATTAATAATGCTATCTTATGATGACTATCAAGAATGACGTGTGAATTTGTGACTATTTTTTAACGTCTGAATGTAGTACAAAGTTGTGAAACGCCCTCTGCTTAACAGCTTAAGGGGCCACAAAATCCGAAATTTGGCTCAAAAAAAAAGGATACAATCTTGTGGAGGTGATTAGAAATGAGTGAGAATTTTCTTTGCTCTTCAAATTTTGTCCAACCTTTTTTTTCACAGCTTTTACCCCGAATATATCAAATAATATTTTGCCCAAATTTGTCAATTTTCAGGAAAAGTTTTATCTGTTTATGTTTATTTCAGCTGATTTTTCGAATTTAAAATTAAAATGTTCTTCGTTTCATCAATTGAATTTTTGAACTTTTAGGGTCTTGATTTTAAAGGAGATAACGGGCGAAAAGTGAGAGCAAATTTTTCTTTAGTCTTAAGAATATTTGAACAAAGTTTCCCGAAAATTGCCCAAAATTAACGAAATTTTCCTAATATTAACAAATAGCTCCCCAAAATGTTACGGAAAGTACCATAAATGAACGAAATTTTCCTAAATTCAAAAAAAAATCCCGAAAATAAAAGCCTAAAGGTAAAATAGAAGAAAAATTTGGTAAAATTATTTGAAGTTTTAGTCAAACTTGTCCACAAATTTCCGAAAATTGACAAATATTTCTCAAAATCCAAACAAATTGTCTAAAAATGAAGAAAATTGAAGAAAATGGTCCAAAAATGAAGGAAATTTCCCAAATAATTGAGAAAAATTGCCCGAAAATAAAAGAAATATCCCTAAAATTGATTGAAATTGCCCCAAAATGAACAAAATTGCATGGGCCACGGAGCTAAGAGGCTAGAGGCACGTGCCCCCTCCCCTCCTTCCTCCCACACACACACACTTTTTCGCAAATCATAAGAAGGATGACTTGCAATTTTGTAACAATTACTGTTGCAAAAGATATGAAGAATGGATCATATACACTAAAAATTGATATTTAGAAAAAAACAAATAAAATATTCCATCTGATTAGCCTAGGGCGTTATTTTTTTCTAAAAGAATGGAAGCCACGAGAACTGAAAACGTGAATAATGTTGGCAAAATATTTGGTTAGATAACTACAATTCAACAGTTCAACGTCATTTTAAACTCTAAACTAAGCAAGACAACTCTAAGCTAACAATGAAACCGGGCGATCCATGGTAACCCCCCCCCCCCCCCTTCTCCCTTCTCTATAATTGTATTAGGAAAAAGTACCATTTTAGCCACCCAATAAATGAAGGTCTAACGATTTGATTGTGAAGAGTCAATTCCCATGCAAGGAATTTTTGTTCCGGAAATCTTCAATTTTTTTGATTTACGTGAGATACGCTTCACATTTTTGTAAAAAAAAAAATTCGGGAAATTTTCTTCGATTTTCGGGAAATATTGCCAAATTCTTCCAAAATATCACAAACCCTTCTCCCCCTTTACGAATAGTTTTTGGACCCTGCTAAGACCCCGCGTGAAATTTAAATCATCGCAATTTGTTTTTTCATTTTCGGGAAATTTGCTTCAATTTTCGGAATGTTGCCAAATTTTACAAAAAAATTCAATCATTTTACAAGTTTACGAACCCTCCACCGCCTGCCTCCCTTTATAGTGAAAGATTTGGACTATGATAAGAGATTCATATATTTTTTATTTTGGGGGCAAAAATAAAATCTGGCCTCCAAATATTTTCCTACGCCGATGACGTATTCATTTGTATTAGTTTTTCATGTTTCATAATAACTAACATGACTAAACGATATAAACATTTGTAGTAATATCACGTCGAATCTATCTTTTTTTTTTTTTTTTTTTTTTTTGGAGGGTGGGGGAGTGGTTAAGTTATGAAGGAACCAAAGAGATGAATGATTTACCAATTCACTCATTTTGCATTTCCGTCTTTCAGATGAGTCGTTTCAAACGTGCGTGCCCCTCCACTTGAAATATTGCTCTGCGGCCCATGAATTGTCCCAAAATTGTCGATAATTTATTAAGAAAGTGCAAGCGATTTCCCGAAAATCGAAGAAAATTGTACAAAAATGAACTAAATTTCCCTTAAATTGACTAACAATTCATTAAAATATTAAGAAAATTTTCCCAGAAATTTGAAGATTTTTTCGATTAGCACCAACATCAGGAGTGCAACTTATTTGACCCCCCCATCCCCCCTTCCTTAAGCGGTGATGATATATATTTTCGACATTTACTTCTTCAAAAATTGCTACGCGGTCCCCAGGTCCCTGTATGCCAGTCAAAGGTGGAGATTTTGTCAGGATAGTCTGTGCGTGGGTGAGTATTGATGTGAATTTGTTCATATTTTGTTGCCTTCTGAACCTCGGCCAGTCTGGTATTTGCTGACAGCTACCCCGACATCGCCTGGGGTTGTATACACTGATTTGTTGTGTTATTAACGCGAGTCTGCGGTCCGTCAGGAACCTACTGTTTTTAGTTTATTCATTGCCATTTATCTTTATTTAGAAGTAATTTAAAATAACGAACAAATGAGAAGATAAACACTTACGTTGAGTGTGTAGATGGGTCCATATCGATCAGCATATGTCCGAAACTTGCTCAGTGGTTCTTTCATGAGTTGTAAGGTGCACCCAATGAATGGCAATCCCTGCGGGCCGTCGGGCATTGATGCTAACTGGCGTCTTGTTTGGCAAATTCTTACGGTGAAAATAAACACTGCTACAAATATTAAAATTACCGCTACAACAGCCATGATGAGGATTTGTCGGCGGCAGGAGTATTTGTGCATAAATAGAGAAAGTTCAAAAGATTTCTTTTAGTGGTTTGCAAGAGTAATATATTAAGTTCAATTTACAATCTTTCAGTTTAGTGGAAAGGTACGACATGAACTTTGGGTCATTGCCTCTTCGCGGTCGTCATCTGGATAAAGAAGTGACTTGTCGCGATATTTAAATGATTCAAACTTTTTCGTCACGTGTAAAGAACTGTAATGGCAAGGACGAATTTTTGTTTGTTTTGTTTTTATAGTAACCACGGATTTGTTATATTTGTACTTTTTGTTGCACCCGAGCTAAAGATGTTACACAATCTGTAGGACTTATCGCGATATTTAAATGAATCAAACTTTTTCGTCACGTGTGAAGAACTGTAATCAGGTAATGGCAAGGACGAATTTGTGTTTGTTTTGTTTTTATAGTAACCACGGGTTTGTTATCTTGTACTTTTTGTTGCACCTGAGCTAGAGATGTTACACAATCTGTAGGACTACTTGATCATGCTTATGGATTATTTGACTTGTTATTTGATGCATGAATGTTAATGCACTGTCACGTGAAATCACTCTCCTTGTGTTTTTGAGCGTCAACCTTGCATTCCATGATTAGGTGGGTGCTGAGGTTCAAAAATGGAACCTACTGCCTTTTTTAATTTGTATGTCTTTAACAGCTTTTAACTGTTTAATAAATGAACGATTTGAGATTACTCTAGAAATCATGGCTCATCAAGTTATTTTATTAATTAGATAGTCACTTACCCTATAAAGCGCAAATGCTCTCAAATATAAGCCTACATGAGACACACAAATATGAATAGATAATGTCCAAAAAAAAAATTGATAAAAGAGTATAAGATAAGTAAAATGGGGTAACAAAACCATAAATACTAAAAAATACACGTTACAGAAAGAAAAAGGAAAAAAAAGCTATAAAAGCACAATAAACTGGTAAAAACCATAAGATATATATATATATATATATATATATATATATATATATATATATATATATATATATATATATATATATATATATATATATATATATATATATATATATATATATATATATATATATATATATATATATATATATATATATATATATATATATATACCTCATGGATTATAAAGGCTAAAATGATCTATATGCATCTTAGCTCATCAGTGAAGAGAATTCCACAAGTTGGGGCAGCATAACTAAAAGATCTAGGTTCAAATTATGAGGTTCTGATTTTAGGTATATGGTTAAAGGTCAAAAGACATCCAGCAACAATCTTGCTTGAAATAGATGGCTGGTACACACTGAATAATAATAATAATAATAAATGTATTTATATAGCGCCTTTTCACATAATGTGGGACAAAGCGCTTGACTAAATAACATACACAAATAATTACAACAAACAAAGAAACATAGCAAATAGAAAAAAGAAAACTACCAAAAACTAGGCTGGGGGTACAAATGAGAGAGAGAGAGATGAACACACAATTACAATGACGGGGTCGTCGCCTGCGTATTCGGTTATGATAGTACAAATGCTATCACGAAACGCTTAATACGACCCGGACGAGAACACAGGTACGACGTACGGACAGACATAACATCGACAACCAAGTCAATGTCCACGGCCTTTTTTTTTTTTTTTATAACCAGTTGTGGTGCACTGGCGTGTCTACCCACCGGGGGTACAAATGAGTTTTCAATTGCCTTTTAAATGAACTGAGGGAGGGGGCAAGTCTAATTTGTTGGGGTAGGGGATTCCAGCACTTAGGGCGGTAAATGAGAAGCCTTTTGATCCTAAATTTGTTCTGGGACGGGGCTGACATAAAATGGTACTAGAATTAGACTGAGATCTAAGATTATAGGATGATGAGCGGACATTTAATAGATTAGAAAGGTATGATTAGATTAGAAAGGAATACATCCCTTTCTCCATCCTTTTAGACCGAAATGAGTGAAATTTGAGGATTGTTTTTTTTTATTTCGAATGTGATCCGTGCATAAACATTATTAGCTGTGACTGAAGGTGGACAGGTAGAAGCAGCATTAGTGAAATTGATTTTTAAGTCCAGAAAAACGCATAAAGAAAGCAAAAAAGACTTGTTCAAATATGCAAATGTTTGTGTTACTCTCTGCCATTTCTCTTTGAAAAAGAGAAGATAATTCTAATGAGAAGGATTTGACCTTTGACATACCCCCAACCAACCTCAAGCTGGAGAAGGCAGTTTGAAAATTTACAAGGTCTCCAATTAAGGTCTAGAATATAAAGAAAAACAAAATTATCTGGACGTGTTTTCCTGTTCATTACATTTTTCTTCAATATATTAAAGGAAAGGAATCGTCCCATACATAAATTCAAAAGTGAAAGCCGTAAGCTGGAACGTCACTTCCGGCTTTCAATTTTCCTTATTGATTGCAAGAAATCTGTGATACATATTGTCTGAAATATAGAATTGGACTTCAGGCAAAAGTTGATGGAACTTTGTCACACTTCCCGAACCATCATGTATCAAACGCGACGCGGGGAGCGATTTTTTAGATAATCATACAAGGAAACAAATATTATAAGATGCTATAAATTTTTGCTTACACAGGCTGAAGTTTACAATTAAAGCTTTCTGATGATACTGGAAAATTTGTTAGAAATGTTTTTTTGTTCAAACTATGGAGAAATTCGTTTTAGTGGGGCGCGATTTTCAGTCGCGACGCGAATTTTGCTTTAATGGGCGTAGAAAGGCCCTTTTAATCAATTTTCAGTTATCATCTGAATAGCCATGCGATGACGATGCTTCTCTGAAAGAAGAGGTCAAAATGTTTCTTTTCCTTTGTTTTATTCAAGTTTGTGTAAAAAATTGCTCGCCGCGTCGCGTTCGGGGTGTAACGGCCTTAACACACCGAACGCGACGCGACCAGCGATTTTTAGATAATCATACAGGAAACAAATATTATAAGATGCTTGACTTCTTGCTTACACAGGATGAAGTTTACAATTGAGGCTTTCTGTTGATACTGGAAGAATTGTTAGAAATGCTTTTTTGTTCAAACTGTGGAGAAATTCACTTAAGTGGGGCGCGATTTTCTGTCGCGACGCGAATTTTGCTTTAATGAGCGTAGAAAGGCCCTTTTAATCAATTTTCAGTTCTTATCTGAATAGCCATACGACGACGATGCTTCTCTGAAAAGAAGAGGTCAAAATGTTTCTTTTCTTTGTTTAAAAAAAATCGCTCACTTCATGGTATGACAAGTACTATAGATGTCATCAGACCTCTAACAGTTTAATTGTTAAATACACACGAGATGGAGGGTATATAAGGGTCAGTTGGGGGTATAAATAGATCGCCAGTGCACCATAACTGGTTATCAAAGGCCGTGGACATTGACTTGGTTGTCGATGTTATGTCTGTCCGTACGTCGTACCTGTGTTCTCGTCCGGGTCGTATTAAGCGTTTCGTGATAGCATTTGTACTGTCATAACCGAATACGCAGGCGACGACCCCGTCATTGTAATTGTGTGTTCAACTCTCTCTCTCTCTATAAATAGATTAAAGATCACAAGGGTACTGTTAAGATTATATACACATCTAATAGTCAATAAAATCTTTTAATTACTTCTCGAGTTAACAAGCAAGTTGAAGTTTCCGTCATAAGCCTGTCGGCTGCATTTTGGACTTTCTGTTGTTTATCACCTGATCAATGAGAATGGATATACAGGCAAGTTATATGGAATTACAATAATATGTGATATGCATACACTACTGCAAAGGATTTACAACAAAAAAGTTCATCCAAGCATTTGGGAATTTGCCATAGCTTGTGAATACCGCCGTCTTACATTTGCAACGTGTAAATCAAACAGAGGCGTAGCCAGGATGCGAAATTGGGGAAGGGGAGCAACCGAAATTTTGAGGGGCCATTTTGTTTAGCAACCGAACTTTTGAGGGGCCATTTGTTTTATCATACCACCAACTTAAACCGCATTACTTCACACAATACCATAGATGGATCTTCTGCGTTATCCTCCCCCTTCCGTAGCTCTTAGAAAATGTTGTCAAAGTAATGAAATACATTTTTTTTAAATGCTTGTTAAACTAAAAACTACAAAGTTTATGATAAAATCCATGGCGTAGCAAGGAGATTGAAAGTATGCCGCACGATCCCCCCCCCCACCCCCCTTTCCCCTCTTCCAGTAAAATATGGTAGAAGTCCAGAAAATATGTTCAAAGTTCCAGATTTTGAACATTCATACCTAATTTTCCAAGGTACAGTCCCAATCTCATATTCTCGGCTGTAAGAACACTTGTACCATCTGAACATGCAAGGGCCACACTTGAAATGGCAACCAGAGGTAATTATTTTGATATAGCAACATACTCAAAGACTCCTAGTTTATAATTCTCGCATCCCCACATGGTCAGGAAACCTAGTGGCGTATGGCAGTAGGGTCCTACTAGTCAGATAACATTCTGACCGTAGTATGCGCTATAGCTACAGTGCATGGCTGCTTTACAAGTATTGCCTTGCAAGTATAGTATCCTATAGTATATATATAGGTATGATAATATTTTTTTTTACTGGCTCCCTTATAGGGCCCGGGCCGGGGGCCACTGCCCATAATAATCGGTTAAAATGAATTGCTATAATGGTGAAAACACATCAGAGATTGCTGCAATGAGCCTACTAAATTTGGGTTCTGGATTTTCAGCTACAATCTAACAATTGGTTCATTTTAAGCATGCATATAATATATATATATATATATATATATATATATATATATATATATATATATATATATATATATATATATATATATATATATATATATATATATATATATATATATATATATATATATATATATATATATATTTATATATATATATATATATATATATATATATATATATATATATATATATATATATATATATATATATCTATCTATCTATATATATATATATATATATATATATATATATATATATATATATATATATATATAGATATATATATATATATATATATATATATATAGATATATATATATATATATATATATATATATGTATATATATATATATAGATAGATATAGATATATATATAGATATATATATAGATATAGATATATATATATATATATATATATATATATATATATATATATATATATATATATATATATATATATATATATATATATATATATATATATATATATATATATATATATATATATATATATATATATATATATATATATATATATATATATATATATATATATATATATATATATATATATATATATATCCATCAGGAAAGTATAGTCAAACAGAATCTTGTAAGGGCAATTATAATTTACCACCTAAAAAGAAATTTGAGGAAAATAATTAAAATAGTAAATAATACTAAATAAATTTTCTTTAGAATACATTAACAATTGTTAAAAATGTGAGGATGAGGGTACCAATAGAACTTACTACACCACCGAGTCATTTTACATAGATAAGACAAGAGCTTTAAACTTGAATATCTCCTTAACCTGTTAACAGAATAAGATATTGAATTGTTGACTGGTTGAAGTAGTTTCTTAATCATTTTGTCCTTTTTCATATAAGATGAAATTACTTGACCCCTAAACTAATCCTTTAAGTTATCTCTCCCATCCCATCAAAAGATTTTTATAGTAGCTCGAACCCTTCACCTTTAGCCCTTTAAAAAGAAAAAAATCCGGTTGTGGTAAAATTGAGAAATTATATAAAATAAAGTTGAAAAATGTAAGGAAAGGTTACTAAGCAAACAGTAATCCGGTGATTATCAGAATGTCATACCCGGCTATTGAGCGTCAACGTTTGGTGTACAGGTGGTTATTATCGTGAAGAAGGAAGGGAGAGGGGGGGGGATTGCCCAAGATTTTTCATTAAAATTATACATGACTTCACAACTACTTGATCAATCGTTCACAAAATATATAAATGACCAACCTTTTACAAAATAGTAGATAGTTTTCTTACTCATGTTATGCGTGTTTATTGAATATTTCTGTATTTAGACAAATTGAGTTGTGTGCATGCGTAGGCGAAGTGTTGATAATTTCTTGTTTGAATTATGATATAAAAGAGTGAAGCTTATATTTTATTGTATAAACTCAAAGTAA
>JAIGNY010001310.1:1257500-1275000 GCA_020152595.1 Chiridota heheva
ACATACACTTGCTCATTTATCACTTTTTCAAAATGTTCACTTAAGCCCCGCCCACTTATTAATATGCATGAAATCACCACCAAAGATATTACGGCATATCTGCAGCCCACCAGTTATATGTGTACATGACGTGAATCCAGTTCAGTTTTTGAGATGGTGTTTACAAGATTTTTTGTTCATTAAACTCACCCACTATACGCATATTAATGAAAGCCAACGTTTTTATATACAATGAACACATGCACACAAAACAGACATGTGATTGTCAAAATAAGAGCGTGTCAAGATTTTTTATATTAAGCCTTGCCTACTCATTTGCACACATTCAGAGTCTTTTTGTGGCATCCAAAACTTGGAAAATGCGAGGTTTCCCGGGGGCTTTGCCCCTCGGATCCCCACCGGGACTTTGCCTGCGGACCCCAATCGGGGCTTTGTCCCTGAACCCCACAAGGAGCCCAAAGGCCTCTTGACCCCATGCCGAAAATGTGCCCCCAATCAGCCAATATCGAACTCCTGACGACAACCACTGATCACCACCAAAAACAAAAGGGCACATCTACAGACCATGGGCTATTTGTATATACCAAACAGCCAAATATGACATAAATCCAGTTTACCGTTCTTAAGATAACATGTTTACAAGCTCTTTTCAGCAAAATCATATCAAGCCCGCCCACTATGTATGTTAATGAAATTCAACGTTTTTACATCATAAACAAGCATCATAATTATACCAAATATGAAACAAAACAGACATGTGATTGTTGAAATATGTACATTTCAAGATTTTTACATTAAGCCATGCCTGTACTCATTAATATCCACGATATCATCATCAAAAACAATTGGGCACATGCGGACAATGGGCTATATGTGTACCAAATTAAACATGAATCCAGTTTACCTTTCATGAGATACCATGTTTACAAGCTCTTTTTAGCAAAATCATATCAAGCTCCGCCCATTATGCATATTATTGTAATTCAAGGTTTTTACACCATGAATACCAGCTAACATCATCATTATACCAAACATGAAACAAATCAGACAAGCGGTTGTTAAAATAAAAACATTTTAAGATTTTAACATTAAACCTCGCTTATAATATGCATGACATCACCATAAAAAAAACTTTAAAAAAACTGTGTACCACATGTGAACTGAATCCAGCGTATCGTTTTTGATATATCGCGTTTACGAGCTGGCCGTAAACACACACACACTCACGCCATCATGTCCGCATATAGTAGTTGGATACATGACCGCATATAGTAGTTGGATACATGACCGCATATAGTAGTAGTTGGGTAACTACAGGGGGAGGGGGAGGACTAAATAAAACATACTTTTTTCAGTTGCGCCGTCACGGGGAGGGGTGCATGGATGCACGTCCGCCCCCCTATGTCTGAAATGTCAACAAATTTAGTTTGTCCCAAATGGCTAGTTTGGACTTTTTTTTAATGCGGGGAGAGGAGGGAGGGGAGGGGGTTGGTTAGTCTGTATCATTGCAAAATCATATGCTGCTATACTTCATCGTTCGTAATCATCCTAGTTTAGTTTTAAAAGTCTTTTGAAGGTATCTAAAACTTGGATTTCCAGGGGCTTCCCCCTAGACCCCACTGGGGCTTTGCCCCTGGACCACACAAGGGGCCCTAAGGCGGGACCCTTGACCCCATGCCGAAAACGTTTGTACCCCTAATAACAAACCCCTATGTTTAACCTTGTTTAATGGAGGTAGGGTAGTCTGTATCATTCTAAAATTATATGCAGCTATAATAAATCGTTTGTAATCATCCTAATTTAGTTTAAAAAGCCGTGTATTGCACACTTTCAGTCTTGTTTCCCGGGGCTTCGCCCCCGTAGATCCACTTTGCCCCTGGCCCCACAAGGAGCCCTAAGGCGGGCTTTTTGACCACATGCCGAAAAGGTTTGTGCCCCTCCCTAGTATCAAACCCCTCGCAGCGCCACTGACTTTTGTAGGTTCCCCTAGAAAGGCCACTTTTTTCTTGTTAGCATTTTAATTGTCTCTAAGCACCCTATGAGGAACCTAAAAAGTATGTTTCATTTAGTCCTGGGGGAGATGCACAATTACACGATTTTGATTACACGATTAAAAGTTCCTTCATGTTGGGGCAATTTTCGGAAATTTTCTTCATTTGGGACAATTTTTGTTCGATTTTCGGTCAATTTTCAGTCAATTTCTTTCATTTTGAGAAAATATTTCTTCGATTGTTGGTCAACTTTCGGGAAACTTTCTTTCATTTTGGGGCAATATTTCATCAATTATCGGGAAATATTGCCAAATTTTACCAAAATGTCCAATAATTTTACCCAAAATTTCCTTCCATATTTGTTTATAATTTCCCTGTTTTCCCATTCCTTCAGGGAGTATACGTTTCTCTCTGTCTATGATACTCTGCACTTGTCAGCTTGTCGCAATATGTTCCATTAATCATAATAAAACTGTTCATAAAGCACGTTATCATGCACATCTGTTCATGCCTGGTTTGGTTTGGTCCACCTGACATTTTTTCCTGGCTCCGACCCTGCTTTAGGCTGTTATGCTACATTTAACGGGTTAATATTTATATTAAAAACAGTCTAATATCCCAGTGAGTTCACATAACGTTCAGTCACCTTTATTTATTTTCAAGCTCGAACAATAAATATATATTTGCCGTGGTCAACAGGTCAATCGATAACAAATATCTCTTTGACCTGATAAAAGCTTCATAAACATTTGATAGCTTTAATTAACTGTCGTATTACTCATGCAGTCATGCATTCATTCAGTCATTATTAGAAATTGAATCAAATTTCTGACACGAACTTTAGCATGGAAAAGTGTGTGTGACACTGCATTGGCTACGGCGGCTTATTAGGGTCATTGATATATATATATATATATATATATATATATATATATATATATATATATATATATATATATATATATATATATATATATATATATATATATATATATATATATATATATATATATATATATATATATATATATATATATATATATATATATATATATATATATATATATATATATATATATATATATATATATATATATATATATATATATATATATATATATATATATATATATATATATATATATATATATTATGTATGTATATGTGTGTATATATATATATATATATATATATATATATATATATATATATATATATATATATATATATATATATATATATATATATATATATATATATATATATATATATATATATATATATATATATATATGTGTGTGTATATATATATATATATATGTGTGTATATATATATATATATATATATATATATATATATATATATATATATATATATATATATATATATATATATATATATATATATATATATATATATATATATATATATATATATATATATATATATATATATATATATATATATATATATATATATATATGTATATATATATATATATATATATATATATATATATATGTGCTGTGCATATGTGTGTATGTATGTGTGTATATATGTGTATATGTGTATATGTGTATGTATGTGTGTGTACATGTGTTTTTGTATATGTATATATTTTTTTTCTTTCAATTTTGCCGGGGGTTGTTTCGCTGACTTTATTTCATAGGAAAAAAATCACCAAAAATCAAATTTGATTCGCAAAAAAAGAGTTCTACTCGAACTATGAGCGGCCATCGAAGCCAAAAACACATCGATGTTGTTAATAAGCAAGGATGTCGTAAACATACACGGTTGTTGTTAATAACGAAGGTTGCAAAGCGATCGATGTTGTTAACAAGCAAGGTGTCGTCAATATACAATGCAAGAAGACTGGATTAAACTATGACCTCAATTAATTCAGGTGCACCACTTGTTCTACAGAGGTTATTGATTAAAAGGCCTTGGCCTACAGTATAAGCTAATAAGCGGGACAATTTTGTAGTTAGCAGTGTTCAGGGGCGTGACTTGACTTCGAGGCCGGGAAGAGGGGGGCGGGGGGTATGTTTAATTTTCCCGACGAAAATTTGCATTTGCCCGACTTATTAAAAAAAGATAAACATGTGTCTATATACAATCACACAATATAGACCTGGTGAGGTCTATAGGGCGAAACCTTCGTTGGGTCCAGGGGCGAAGACCTCGGAAGCTCGAAGATTTCTTATTTTTAATGCTCCAAAGTGGCTGAAAATCAAAACAATGTTCGATAAATTTGATTTATGCAAAAAAGACAATTTTTATTAAAATGTTAAAATCTACTCAGAAAATCATTTGGGTTACCATTTCTAAACAGGCAGCCCCTGCAAATTAAGTAAATTCGGGCAAAATTGTGGGGCTCATGGGCGAAGCCTTGCATTATTGCTTTGGTCCAGGGGCGAAGCCCCGGAAGCTCTAAAGATTTTTTGATTATGATGCCCCACAATGATTCAAAATCAACACAAATTTCCAAAATGTAAGTGATGAAAAGAAGACAATTTCATATTTGTTTAAATCTATTCTGATACGTATTTCCCTGCAAATTGAGAAAATTGTGGGGAAATTGTGGGGTTCATGGGCGAAGCAGCGACGTAGCAAAGTATTTGATATTGGGGCCAGATTTTATCATTTGTCTCAACAAACCTCAGTACCATCAGTCTCTTATCACGGTCCAAAAACTATTTGCAAAGGGAACGGGGGGTTGTTGTTAAATTTTGCAACATTTCCCAAAATTGAAGAAAAATTAAGAAAATTGAACAAAAATGAAAGCCTAATTTCACGAAATTGAAGGACATTATACGAAAATTGAAGATAAATGAAGGAAATTGCATAAAAAATTGCTGCAAATTTTACAAAAATGAAGGAAATTGCAGAACAATTGAAGCAAATTTCACAAAAATGAAGGAAATTTGATGCAAATTTCATAAAAATTGAAGACGATTTCCCGAAAACTAAAAAAAAATTCTTGAAAATTGAAGGGAATTGCATAAAAATTGAAGCAAATTGTTTACGAAACTAAATTAAAATTAAAAAAATGAAGGAAATTGCACAAAACAAAATTTAAAGTAAATTTCATGAAAATTGAAGACAACTTCTTAAAAATTCCAGAAAATGAAGAAAATGGCACGAAAATTAAAGTAGATTCCACGAAAATGAAAGAAAATGCACAAATATTTGGGCAAAATGAACGAAAATGAACGAAATTTTAAGAAAAGTGAAGAAAATTTTCCGAAAATTAATAGAAACTTCTCGAAAATTGAAGAAAATGTCCCGAAAATGATGTAACTTACACGAAAATGGAAGCAAATTTCCCAAAATTATGCCGTGGAATCTAATTGGACTCGTCAAAATCAATTTATTATAACCTTCATTATTGGGGGACCAAAATAATACTTCCCTTCCCTTCCCCCAGTAAGACAATTTTGAGGGAGGGCCTTGGCCCCTGGCCCACGGTTCTTATGCCCCTGCTTAAAACTTTGGGTTCAGGGACGAAGCCCCGGAAGCTTTAGAGTTTTCTTGATTATGATGCCCTACAATGATTTAAAATCAACACAAATTTCCAAAAGGTAAGTGATGAAAAGAAGACAATTTCAGATTCTATTGTTAATATCTCTACTCGGAATAAAATTAGTACCATTTCGAAACAAGGCAGAGGAGAAAATAGAGTAAATTCTGAGGCTCATTGGCAAAGTCTTGGAAGGGGTCCAGGGGCGAAGCTCTGAAGATTTTGTGTTTTTGATGTCCGAAAAATGATTTAAAATCAAGGCAAAGTTCCAAAATGTAAGTGATGAGAAGAGGACAATTTCATATTCGAATGCATGTTTAAATCTACTCAGAGAACTGCATAAACGTTAAGGTTACCATTTCTAAACAGGCAGAGGACAGTAGGAGAAATTTCTCCTGAAATTGTAAAAAACTCGGGCAAAATTGTGGGGCTCATGGACGAAGCCCTGGTCTGAAGATTTCTTGTTTTTGATGTCCCCAAATGGTTGAAAATCAATTCAAAGTTCCCAAATGTAAATCTGGGGGAGAAGCAAGAGTATGGATCCAGGAGAAGAAGTCCCTTTACAGCTTTAGGGCCCCTTGGAAGGGGTTCAGTGGGTAGCTCCCGGAAGCTCTGAAGATTTATTGTCTTTGATGCAGTGCCTCTTTTAAGGAATTTTAACTGGGTACCAAGTAGTCTCCTGGGCAGCAGGGACCCCCTAGCCAACATACAAAAAAGTTGTCCTGCTATATCTGTATGTAACTGTTGTGTTTGGTTGACAACGGGAAACAATACCGTCTGCAACACAAAATTTATCGCCATTAAACAGTCCGGCAGCATGCCTATTAATGGAAACATAAATGCTTATAAAAATGGAAACATTTTGCTACATGGAAGCCGCCATTTTGTGATATTTCCCATGATCCTTTGCTATTCTAACGTTAAAGCCTTATGCAATGTTACATATTTCAAATTTGAAATACCTCTGGGAAATATATCTTTGATAGGGAAACTTAAAACTCATGAAAATGCCTTCATTACTGTCATGGCTAGAACTTTTCCCCTCCCATTTGATATGTTTACCACGCCGTTTTTAAAATATTAGAAATAATAGACAATAAAACTAGGCTTTTAGGCGGGAAACGACCATTTTGAAAATTCAAATATTTTTCAACACAACGATTTTTGATCAAGTACATAAATTAGAAACTATGACATTCTATCGCAACATCTGAACAATATGGTTGCATGACTTCAGTATTCTCGTGTGTTATGAATGTTCCTATGCATCTTCCGGACTGTTGAATATAAGAGATTGCATTGGGGAAAATTGAACGGGCTGTAATTGAAATAATGTTAAAACTGAAAACATAAATTAATCAACTTTTTTTTTCCTTCTTCAAGTAAAGCAAACTTATTTATCGCAATATACACACTGACATACTGTACTCCTGCTAAATGATATACTGAATAATACAATAGAAAGGAAGAAACATAAAAAGAAATGTTAAAGCAACTTATTCCAATGGAATTCATTTTTATGTATTCATCAGTTCATAGAGGATGGAAAAATAAACCGACTGCGGTAAATAAAACATGCCTATTTTTTTTCTTCTAAAATTTAACAATACAAATTAAAATTTCTTTAAAATAAATTTTGAATCCTGTTTTCATATTGAATATTGTAATAAAAATTTGAGAGATGTGAATTCCCACCCACTAAAATTTAGACACAGGTGAATCTTAAACCACTAAAATGAGAAAAGTAAATCTTGACCTTAAACTGTTAAGCTGAAATCTGAACTTTTGTGAATCCTTGGCTAAAAAAATTGTAAAGGTGAGTGAAATGTAACAAGAACGTAGCCAAGGGGGCCATGGGCCCGGCCCCAAAATGAAATTCTGGCTCCCCCAATAGAAATATGGCGCAAGCAAAATATATGCCCAAATTGTGAAAGATAATAAAAGAAAATTAAATCCATTTTTAAAACTCATTATGAGTAATTCAACAGAAGTTATGGCCTCAGTTGCCTAGTGTTGTGTGTATGAATTCCTTGCAGTGGCGTTACTTACACGGGCTCAGGCGGATGCACCCAAAGGCCCCGGCCTTATAGAGGGAACCCTCAGCTGTAACAGGGCCCACAAACCCGAATGGTCATAGATATGGGTCGCAAATTCTTAAAAAAAGAAAATAAATTCTTTTGTTTTATGGGGACGCGCATTTCTCAGTTTTCTAATCTTTAATCGGTGGAAAGTTTTGCATATAGTTTGCACTGAATCTACAAGTGCGCGTGTAATTCTGAGAAATATGGTGTCCTGAAATCACTTTAAATGACCTCTAAAATTCCCAAAACCTCTCAGCTTCGTCCAGCGTGCGGCGGAACCCCATTGACTCATACCAGGGCTTCACTCCTGGAAAACACAATACAAATTTGCAACCTTCCTCCCTCCCCCGAAAAAATGTAAGTTTGGCTACATCCCTGGTATGTAAAGATTACATTTGACCACTGCATACAAAATTTGAAGAAAAAATTGTCCATCCCTCTTCCATAAGAATCTGGAGCCGTCCAGGGATTTGCTAATCCGTCTATCAACAATATAAATGAATAATTTTAATAAGGCCTTCAATCAATCACCTCTGTACAGTGTACATGCAGGTGCAGTGGTGCACCTGATTTTATTAAGGTCATAGGTTAACACTTAAGCGCCCTCCGGAACCGGGGGTTCTTTGGGCCAGAGCCACTAATTCCCTCTTATGTGAGCGATGCGCGTGCGCTGTTTTTTTCTGCTTATGTTCAAGTTGTGTATGTTGATGCAGATGCAACGATTTGGAATCTAATACATATTTTACACATGACGTCACCTGCACCACCTTGTAAACTTATTGCATACAAAATGTTGATTATAATTTCAATTCATCTCATAACTGGGATTATGCTATCTCAGGCAACATTCTTAATTAAACAGTTAGAAATGTCGGCACCTCTGGTTCAAACTGTTAACTGATTAAATAGACAAAGGCCTTTCACCAAATTTGGCCCCTAAAAATTTGCAACCCTCCTCCCTCCCCGAAAAAATATAGGTTTGGCTACATCCCTGGTATGCAAAGATTACATTTGACCATTGCATACAAAATTTGAAGAAAAATCGTCCCTCCCCCCCCCCCTCCCTTTTTCTTCTATAACAATCTAGAGCCGTCCAGGGATTTGCTAATCCATCTAACAATAATATAAATGAGTCATTTTAATAAGGGCTTCAATCAATCACCTCTGTACATGCACGTGCAGTGGTGCACCTGAATTTTTTAAGGTCATAGTTAAATCCATAGTCTTCTTTTAATTGTAGCCCTACATCTAAAAAGGTACATCTGCTGACCACAAGTTTGTATTTTGACCATCCTTGATTACAAAAGACTGTTGTATCTGTTAACGATATGCTTGTCAAAACATCGTTCGTCTGGCAATGCAGTTTATCAGCAACGTTGTTGCCTGTTGACTACGTCGGTGTATTTTGTCTACAACTTAGGTGTTATAACTACAATGCTTACTTTTGGCAATATTAATGATTAACAACATTAATGTTAAAACAACATTCTTCACTAGTAACAACATCGATCGCTTTACAACCTTCGTGAATAACAGCAGCCGTGTTTGTTGACGACATCTTTGTTTATCAACAACATCGATCGCTTTTCAACCTTCGTGATCGATAACAACCGTGTATGTTTACGACATCCTTGCTTATTAACAAGTTATACCTTTGCAACCTTCGTTATTAACAACAACCGTATATGTTTACGACATCCTTGCTTATTAACGACATCGGTGTATCTTTGGCTTCGATTACCGCCCATATCAGACATGTCACAGAAGGAACAAAGCCAATTCGCAACAACGAAACTTACAACTGAAGAATGAGTTTTTGCACTCTAAATTCCATCAGGTGGGTGTGACTTAGTATCTTCCAGCTGGTAGCACAGAACTAATAAGGTCACTCCGCCATCCAAAAATGAGAACTCTCAGAGAATAGGCTAAAAAAAAAAAAATCGAGAGTGGAAGCTGAGAAGTTGAAAATTTCAGGGATGGTAGAGAAAGGATAGTTCTTGACTATGCATATCCAAACTTGACGAGATTTGTTTCAGTAAAAGTTTCATGGGGAACTATTTCATCATGGACCCAAACCAAAATTTGAGTAATTTGGTGTATAACACCTCTTCACTTCAAGGTGACTTTCCTAAATTCAAGCATTTCAGGTATGCAAAATGTTCAAAACGGAGCAAATTTTGCACAAACAATTAACATAACATTAACATGATTCCCAACAGTGTCAAACTGGCCATTGTAGCAATGGCTCAAGGGCTCCATGCTCCGAGCTTCCGAAGGCCCTCCGTTCCCCTGCTTGGACAGTTACTGATCTCACAATCAAAGGGCACACTGTCGAATATGCAGATTTTAACTAGATCTATGTCTGGTACGTCTGGTTACACAGATGGCCAATTTTTCAGAATTCTGATACTTTAGCATTCCTGGGCCCTCTCCCGGTCTCCAGTCCTTTGATGGAACGGCAACCCAGTCTGAATCCTCACTCCCACCTGAAGGTCCCGGGAATTTGGTCTTCGGCTAACCCTCTATATACATGAAACTGACAGACTGAATAAATGCAATCACGTAATAAGTTCGCAAAATAGCCACATACTACAAAACTTTCCTTTCCATGAGTCCTCAAATGTGTTTCCAAAAACCGTCAAAATATAGCACTCAGTACGGACGCTGAAAATAATTTTTTGAACATGTTCAGCTATTCAAATTTCCAGTAAAAACCTTTGGGGACAAAATCTGTTAAAAGAAGCTTCCGCCAGGCGGACATAATCTCCTGTGTAAGGGAAAAAAAACTTAGGGGGACAACATTTTTGGAAGACCAGCTTATGTTTTACCGGCGTGGGTCCAATGGCGTGTTGAAAGGTGCCCTGTTGGCATCTAGGGACAATGCCCCGGAAGCAAATGCATTTTAACCCTTTCGAGGCTCTAAAATGATCGAACTTCGGCCCATTTGGAGGTGGTAGTGATATATTAGGGCAGCGGAATATGTTTGAAACTGGGGGCACAGAATTTTAAGGACACCCTTGACTTGCTTAAAAATTATACAGCAATATGGCATTGCTTAAAGGTCAATCACCCCCTCTCAACCCGTAAATTCAGACAATTTTATCAGTTTGAAAAATTACAGGGCTTTTTACTTTTTTTTTCCTTTAAAATTTGCAGTCACCAAAATTGATATTAGACTGTTAGATCAATACCTAGAAATATTAGAAAATTTCAGACCATAATTCTGGAAATTGAAAAATCAAATGTTCATACCCCTTTACAGTCTATGCAGTCCACGTCAGCGAGGCACAATGGGCGGGAAAAGCACTGGAATCCCCATTTGGGCTCACCCTATACAAGGGCACCCCAAGAACATGAAAAAGGGTCATCAGAAGGTTATATTGTGTTTTGATCATTTTGATAACCAATAAAACGCAGTAAATGATGAACAGAGCCAAATTTTATCTTTATAGTCTGTACAATGGGATAACCCCATTGTATATTGCTCCAGCCAGGGGTTTCAAATCAAAGTAACTCATTATTGAAATTGGTGGTACGCACATTAGTAAACTGATAAAAGGCCCTGTTAAGTTCCATTATGTAAAAATGGCCATTATGTAACAAATTTGACCCATTTTGTAACAACGTATTGTGTGCCATTATGTAACAGCTATTTGACCATTATGTAACAAGGTCCACATCCGAAGAGTTTGGAGAGGTATGGATGATGGCTTTCTGGGGGAAAATGCATTTTGAATCTTGAATCTTTTCGTGGAAGAGAACACCTACCTCCTCCACAAAAAGGTACAGAAAATAAAGAAAAGTGAAGAACAAGGTTGTATGACAATGGTGGGGGTGGAGACGGTAGAAATTGGATGCTTAGAAAGAGAGAATGCGATAGGAATCATTGAGCTGATTCAGAATTCACGGGTAACAATGGGGCGGAAACCTAGTGGAGCGGGGGACCATCGAGGTTATTCTTTATGGGGTCGTATCCCCATGCATCATCTCCGCTTATCTATATACCGAGTCATGTCAATCAGATGATCAAAACTCCCCCATGTTAGACGGCGATTGAAACAACTTTGAAACTTACGTGACACGAAAACGAGAACCAGTATGAAAATTACTGCCCAACCAAATTTCGATAATGTGTTTTAGCATTCAAAACAGCAGACAAGAATGGCGAAATCGGTACTTTTTTGTAAGACCGCCGCGACCTTGTTCCCGGCCTCCGGGTCAAAGTCATAGTTATTCACCTGTCTCCATCACTGAACATCTACCCACATACAAAGAGCTACATCAACAAATCAAAATCAGAGAAAAATAAATGTGGACGTCTGCAGGGGCGGACTGGGACAAAATTGTCACCGGAAATATTCATCATGAGGGGCCCCAATATATCCCACAAAATGGATTCTTATGCTAAGCATCAGGGCCGGCGCGACATAGATGGGCCCCGGAGAAATTTCCCGGTGGGCCAAGCCGACCCCTACATAGTGCATACATACACTCAACGAAAAGCTAACGAGAATGACACATCCCTCAACGCCCCATCGTAATTTACTGGCAAGATCTTATATTGCCCTTTTCGTATTTTATGTGCTTTATGTGTTATTGTGCTCTTTTCAACTGATCTTGAACTCCTGGCCCTCAGTCATTGTCAGTTATTGCCTGTCTAAGGGATCAGTACACTTAGATAATAAAAGGGCTCCTATATTGAGGCCCCTAATTGTTAAATGTTGAATTCCTATGCTAGGCATTTGTGTATTTCAACGAACCCTACATCAGTATTCACAATTTCTTCTGAACTTAACCGTAAACATAGTGTATTGACCAGGTGACCTCTCAACTGTGATGTATGAGAAATAGCATATGGAGGGGCCCCGTCATAGGTGAGGTCCGGGAATTTTCCCCGGTTTCCCGGTACATGCATGGTTGTTTAGTGGTCCTCCTCTACGAAAAGATTCAAAATTCTTTTCCCCGAGAACGCCTTCATCCATACTTCCAAACTCATCAGATTTGTACCATCCATCATATGATCGGTCGAGTAACCTTGAAAATCAAGATGAATCATATATCAGGTATAAATGTACATGTAAGGTTATATGGACATTGTCTATTTTGATTTTGTTACATAATGGTCAAAAAGTAGGTTACATAATGGCAAAAAGGTGTTACATAATGACACGCAATACATTGATACATAATAGGTCAAAGTTGTTACATAATGGCACACAACGTTGTTACATAATGTGCCAATTTTGTAACATAATGGGCAATGTTACATAATGGACCAAAAGTTGTTACATAATGGGCTAAATTTGTTACACAATAGCATTGTTACATAGTGAACCAAAAGTTGTTACATAATGGGCCATTGTTACATAATGGGCCTTAACAAGCCCTATATATTTGAAAATGTTGACTCAGTGACAATTCTAAACACATAGGACTGTATCGACATTCTTCGAAGGGTCATATTTTTTAACTATCCACGTACAAAAGCATGAAAGTTGGAACAGGTAATTGCAGTGTGAGGGAGGGTGGTGCTTGAAACATTTCTGAAATATGCTGAACTTTGTGATTTTAATACCATACAGCTATATTTGTGTATGCAAAAATTCAAAGGCTAGCTGCAAACTGGCAAAATGTGTCCATTGGCACATGTCGACATCTTCCGGTAACAGTCATGGATGGGATTTTGCACAATGAACAGCACCAATAGCACGAAACGTTTTTTTTTTTGAAAGACAGAAATTTAGGACTATGTTAATGTATAAATTAATAACTTCGAACAGACTTATAGCCATACCCTATAACAGAAGTTTAACTGAACTAACATCTAGGCTTGACTGTCCCAAGGTGAGTAGGGGGAAGAGCATATTCCGTATACACTTTGTCCCAAGAGTTGTGCCCCTGGATAAATAGTGCAATACTGTTCTCCATTTAAATTAACGCATTTCTTTCTTTAGCATAAATCCAGAAAACACCGCAGCACATACTAGGCCAGTCAATATAATATGAAATTGACTGAACCTAGAACAAATTGCAACATAAAGTTTCTTTGTAGGATTTTGTTGAAAAGGTTATGGAAACATTAAGTTATGAGAATATAATAAAATCAATCGATAAGAAAGCAAATGGTCATTTTGAATTAACTTCCCTGTATTGGTCAATAATTAAGTGGCGCTATTATAAAATTCTATCTTGTTGAAAACATTCTTTCGTATCGTTGAGAAAGCAACATATTTGGCGCACTTCAGGAATTAATCATTTTAAGTTTTAAAAAGGTCATGACACGGGCACATTTCACTTATTGGAATGAAATATTTGGACAATTTGATAGACAAATATATACTTTTTTTATCATAAAATCATTTTTTCGCGAAAAAAATATTGAACAAAATAATCATGAACTATGCCACATTCAGAAAACGGAAGTGTAAAATGAATCACTGCAGTGATAAGCCGTGTGACATCATTGCATGCACGAAGCGACTACCATAACTACACAAATAGCACATACACACACTGATCATTGTATACACTGTTCGTTGCAAGTGTCATATCATCAATTTTAATCATCTAAAAATAGAATACATCAGAAATGTCTGAAAGGCCCAAAAATATCTCAAAGGAAATAGACTTAAATCAAAGAGCTTCTACCTTAAATTTGTCTTGGTCTTCATCCAGTTTTGATGAGAGTGAGGACAAAAATAGCGACGAAGAAGAGGAAGTGATTGGTCTGCAACCATACCAGTTTAAACCATTGGCAGCTGCGAGAGGTGGTGCAAAAGAGGGTGTGGAAGACAAAGTTCCTGGGGTTAATAGGCTCCAAATTTCCGTTGATGTCAGTACCCTGTACTTAAAATAACGGAACTACTACTAGTAGTATGCTACTACTACTACTCACCGACTTGACTTAAGAGTTGAAGAAGTGTTGACGCCAGACTGATACCCAAGATCTTCTGTTGTGTATGACTGTGTGGAGTTTTAGTATAATTCTTTAAAAAATCTCAGCCACTGAAAATGATGGGAAAGTAAACAGGTATATTAATTCAGAATTTCATTGAATCCTAAGAATTATACCAAGCGGTTAAAAGACAGAATTATCATGAGAAAATACCATGATCGTAATACATCATAGAAATATATATTTGTTTTAATCATGTGATGCTTGCAAACGCTCTAAATGGTCAATTTTGATGATTTTTTTGGGGAGGTTAAAAATTGATCCAAATTCCCTCAGAAAAGAATAGATATCGGTAGACCTTCGGGGACTTCGCACTCTGGAACTCATCCTAGATTTTTTTTCCAAAAGGCGATTTGTTCCGATTTTTTAGTGGATAGAGAGAAGAAAAAAACATGGACTCACACTACAGGACTTTTGAATCACCTTCGGCCTCGATAGGGTCTCTGGACCCACGTCGGGGGTTTATTTCTTCGTGCACTATAGACTGAAATTCGGCAGAAACCCTAACAAATATTTAGGCATAAAACAACCAATACTGTTGACAAATATCATAAAATTGTAGGTACTTCGTGTTACTTGGTTGTCCCTATAATTAGTGGTACTTTTCAGAATATTTCTGAAAAGAAACCTTTTAAAATAGTTTCAAACTTTAAATTTTATTGAGTATTGTCGGATGATGTTTAGATAATCTTGTCCGAAAGCCTCTGGAAAATCGTGAAACTATCATTTTCATGATTGCAAAGGAAAATCGTTAAAGTGGCATAATTCTTTATAATCTGTGGAATTACAAGAGAAGAGCGGGCACAGCAAAACTTTAACAAGACCTGCAGGGGACCCGTGGGAGAATATGGGGCGCCCCAAATATTGATGTTTGTGACTAGGTCCGTGGAGTTTACCCAATCTATTGCTGTGCCACTGACTAGGGTTTTGAAATTCTTTGGGAAAAGTGATAAGCCTTATATGAAATAATTTTTCCAAAAAATTAATAGATAATAACTTAAGTTATGAGAAGATAATGAAATCAATAAATATAAAAAGAAAAGGTGATTATGAATTAACTTCCCCGTTTGATGACGAATTTTGAGTGGCGCTATTATGAAATTGTATCTTGTTAAGCTTTTTACATTCTTTCGTATCGTGAGAAAGCAATATAATTGGCGCACTTCAGGAATATATCATTTTTATTTTTAAACGACCGTGCCAAGAGTATTAAAATGGCAGATCTATGGAAACACGGAGCAATTGCTTTATTGGTTGAAAGAGGTCAAATAAGAGCAGACTAGTTTTTGAGTTATCAAAATTTGATCAGCTTTTTTTCAGTGCTGTATTTTGTATGCAATAACTGTGTGGATATTTTTTAGAATATAGCTCTTATAAAAAATCCTAAATCTCTGTTACTAAAAGTGATAGGAAAAGTTTATTCCTGCTAGAATTTCATTGAATTCAAAAATTTGCGCCAAACAATTCAAAGACAAAGGATTATCATGAAAAATACCATGATCGCCCTGTAAAATATCATAGGGTCTATGGACCCACGTCGAGGGTCTATGGACCCACGTCGAGGGTCTATGGACCCACGTCGAGGGTCTATGGACCCACGTCGAGGGTCTATGGACCCACGTCGAGGGTTTTTTGCTTCGTGTACTAGACTGACACCGACAGAAACCCTAACAAATATTAAAGGATTAGTTTTAGTGGTCAACCATCTTATATGAAAGAGGACTTTAAAAGAAACAATATGGTGAAAAAAGCGTTCAAAAATCTAATTCCGTTATGGAGATATTCAAGTTATACATTTTCAAGAAGATATTAAAGCATTAAAGCGCAGTCTTATCTGTGTAGTAAGTCTTCCTGTGGAAAGTTGGCATCTTCATCCTCACATTCTTAACAATTGTTAATGTATTTTTTTTATTTTAAGTTTTTTTTTTATGTTTACTATTCAAATTTTTTTTTTATAACTTTCTTCAGGTGGTATATTGTAAATACTCTTCCTAATTTTAGTTTTAACACTTTTTCGACATATCCTATGGTTTTGAAGAATCGCAGGACAAAATATGATAGATTACATCAATTGCTTCAGTAATCCCCAAATCCTTTGAGGCATTAAACTTTTACTGACACAAATCTGGCAGTTAAAAAGCAAACTACAATTATGATTAACTGCAACTAATGATAGCATTCATATAACCTTTCTTTAAAGAAAATAAAACCCTATTAGCTAACTGATCCTTGAGCTTTTTTAGTGGTTGAGCTTGCAAAGTTTCCAACTTTTGTCGTCTAAACAGCATAGAATTTCCTTTAGATTTCTAAGAGCAAATCTGTAGGGCTTTCGGAGCTTTCCCTCTTAACCCCTAACGTGCTCAGACAATTTGAGCATGTACGGGACAAAAACACACTTACGTTGTAAATGGTGAGCTTGCCCTCTCACAGATACCTGGAAACAGAGTGTCATTTTTTGAACTGTATTCGTCCTCTCCCCCCTCCCCCCGCACACACACCCACACCTTCCCCCAAAAATACAATAACGGCGTACACAATTATATGGTGGAACATATGTAATATGAACAAAGGTAACTTGACAAATTCAAAACAATTAAAATCTTACTAAAATCGGTAAATTATAGAAGAAAACAAAAATTACATGTGCATTTATGGAAAAATATTGCAACTATAATGTTGGCGTATCACTTATAAATTTGCATAGATTTGAGAGCATTAGATTATCAGTGGAGTTATAAAATTGTCCATTCAGAATATTGACCTTGCAGCAGTGAAATAATTGCAAACAAACAATGTAATATAATTCGTTACCCAATTTATTGTATAAATTACACATCTTATCAATGCCACCTGGTAAATGTTGGTATATTACTGTCATCTTAATATTTCCACATCTGAATTTTGTCATAAATAATTTGTCGCAATAATCAAATTTTAAAAGAAAATGTTCAA
>JAIGNY010001310.1:1280000-1285000 GCA_020152595.1 Chiridota heheva
TTGCCTAATCAATGAAAATGTCTGCTAATACCCACCAAAATGGGATGCTGAACTAATTAACATTTTCAGCTAGGAAAGCCCAAAAGTGCCATTTACAGCCCCAACCATTCAAATGTCAAACAATTGCTCACATCATGGTTCAGGCTGGTGTCAAAGTGGACTCTCCATGGGGACCCGTTGGAATGGCTGCCCCATGCCCCGATATGTGGTACATAGATAGCCCATGGTCCGTAGATGTGTCTTATTGTTTTTGATGGTGATGTCATGCATATTAATGAGTAGGCGGGGCTTTGTGTACACATTTGAAAATACTCATATAGCGTGTCTGTGTTGTTTCATATTTGGTACAATTATGATGTTAGGTGGTGTGTACATGTTCATTGTATAGAAATGTTGAATTTCATTAATATGCATAGTAGGTGGGGCTTAATATGATTTTGCTGAAAAGAGCTTGTAAACACGGTATCCCAAGAACAGTAAACTGGATTCATGTCATATTTAGTACACTGATAACCCATGGTCCGTAGATGAGCCCCATTTTGTTTGGTGGTGATGTCATGCATATCAATGAGTAGGCGGGGCTTAATGTGAAAATCTGGAAATGCTCATATTTTAACAATCACATGTATGTTTTATTTCATATATCGTATAATAATGATGTTAGCTAGTGTGTACGGTACGTGTTCGTGGTTTGAAAACGTTGAATTTGTATGAAAAGGCATAGTGAGCAAGGCTTAATATGATTTTGTAAAC
This sequence comes from Chiridota heheva, assembly GCA_020152595.1. Classification (NCBI taxonomy): domain Eukaryota; kingdom Metazoa; phylum Echinodermata; class Holothuroidea; order Apodida; family Chiridotidae; genus Chiridota; species Chiridota heheva. Next base: position 1,280,754 of record JAIGNY010001310.1, read on the forward strand.
AAAAAGCTGTAAACATGATATCTCAAGAACTATATACTGGATTCACCTCGTGTGTGGTACACAGCCCATGATCTATAGATGTACCCTATTGTTTTTGGTAGTGATACTAAGCATATTAATAAGTAGCGGGGCTTAAAGTGAGAATTTTGAAATTTGATAAGTGAGCAACTGTATGCCCGTTTTGTATCATACTGGGCATGATAATATTGTTGGTTATTGTGTACATGCTTTTGTTATTAAAGATGTCAGTAATTTGCATGGTTGGCGTGGCTTAAAGGATTAGTTCAGGGGTCAAGCAAATCTATCTCATATAAAAGAGTACTTTAAAAGAAACAAAATAGTGAAAAAAAGATTCAACATTCATATTCCGTTAAGGAGATATCTAACTTTAAACTTTGGTACCAATTGTGTAGAAACGACTGAAATCAGACTAGTTGTGATGTCATAGCCTCAGGTTCATCAAAGTCTTTATGTATTATATATATTTTGCCCTGCGAATTTGTGGCTTAAAAACCATGGGATATGTCAAAAGGTTGTAGGAAGGGTATTTATAATATACCACCTGAAGAAAGTAAACACCAGAAAAATTTACCCGGTGACAATTGCTTCAACAGAATCCATTGCTCTCTTAAATTCATATAAATATTTCAAATTTCGTATTTAAATTGCTAACGTTAATAGTGGCTCTTTTCGACTTTCGACCAATCGGATCGAATTTCGTTTGTATGCACAATGACGTCATCGTAATCTTCACCCACTTCGTGCAAATACCAGAGAGCGTGACGTCATTCGCCTTAAAACGTATAGGCCGAAGGCCGAGAGACGAAACTTCCTATACATACATACAGTGTAGGGAAAACGTGATGCGACGACGACGACGAGTGAACACACAATTACAATGACGGGGTCGTCGCCTGCGTATTTGGTTATGATGGTAACAATGCTATCACGAAACGCTTAATACGACCCGGACGAGAACACAGGTACGACGTACGGACAGACATAACATCGACAACCAAGTCAATGTCCACGGCCTTTGATAACCAGTTGTGGTGCACTGGCGTGTCTACCCAACCCAGGCTTAACCCCAGGATCTCGTGGTCTGTAGACAATTATGTAGCCATTTTTATTCCAGCGTGCTTTTTTTGTACAAGCTTTAAAAAGCACGGTATACATTTAGTTGAATGATTGATTTCGTAAAAATTAATATACGAATCTAAAATTGTATACTTACTGATTTTATTTTACATTATTTTTCTGGATAGAAAATTTCACTTTATGCCCATTATGTTTTAAATCAATTTAAGGTGTATTTGTTCGAGACTAGTAGGCGCATTGCGGGAAGATACAATGCGTATGTAATAAGTTCTACTCGAAAATTACTAAGATTGAACACGAAATACACGTGAAATGTTTTATTTTGGTTTATTTAATGAATAAATTCCAAAGGAACACTTCAGTTTGATCAGAAATTAGTGCGCAAAATAGCACTGACCAATTTTCATACACTTTGGTGATTGTGAATTTTTTCTTTTCTTTTTCACACGGACGTTAGTCTTACGGCTCTGACATAAATCAATCATCAGTTGCAGTGAAACCTCATTGACATCCGTCATTTTACTATAATTATCGATTAGGCCAAAATGGTTAAAATAAAGGTTTTTATTCTTAGCTGTTTAATTAGCTGTAGGCCGTATCTGGATATGTCTGTCCAGTAAATTAACTTATGCAATAAGGCCACAGGCCTATGCCTAACGCTACTAACGTTAGTACTAGTTCAGTAGTTAGGCCTACGACTGTATGAGTAGAATAGTCTAATAGTGGGGCCCCCGAAGTTGATGCAGCTAAGGCATTTTTTTTTCTTCAATGAATTTTATTTTGCTTTATGAATTTGTTTGTCCTCGTATCCTCGACTGTTCGCTTAATCTTAAAGCCATTACATTTTAATCAGAGCAGGGAGCAAATAAATTCGACTGTTTATTTATCTTACCTTCTTTCGCAAAAAAAGCTTCATCTCTTGATATTTACTGCACTGTATGTCCTAAGTTAGTACTCTTATTTTTCGGCACTAAAATTTTATACTCATATTTTAAAGAGGTCAAAACTTTAAGCACCACTTCAATGAATTATGAAATACATTTAAGTAACAAAGGATTTACTAAAGAAAACGTCAAGGTCGTCCTGGTCTGTAGTAGGTTTCTATCACAAAATTTGCATAAAGTATGCAAATTGGGGCCTGAGATTTGACCAATGTTTAACCGATTTTGATAAAATGTTTTGCTACTATGATGGTTTATATTTTCAAACAATTTAGTTATTTTTTCCTATACACAACCATATACCATTAGGCTGATAATGAGGTAAAGAAAGATACAAATTGAATTATGCCCAGTATATTCCTTTTCACATACTGACATACTAAAATATAGTGGTCAAACCTGACAACTATTTGTCACTATTATATATATATATATATACACTTACTTTAGATATCTTCCTGACATTTTGTTGTTAAACCTGACAACTATTTGCCATTCTTACACATATACATGTACATCTACTTTGGATATATACTAGTACTCCCCGTAATACAGTCGGAATGATGCCAGCCGCGTTAGTAATGCTGCCGTTGGTGATGGCTGGCCGTCCGAGGGTTCCACAAAATCCTATACTAAAATCCTGTACTGTTTTAAGCGAGTTGTTAAAAGTATAGGAAAATCTCAGTTTTAAGATCTTTATGCAAACGAAACCATTTTACCTTTTTTTTCGACCACATTGATTAGAATCGAGGTCTGAAGCCCATCCACATCCATGTCTGCAAAAACTGTTTTTAAGGTGATTCTATTTACTTTTATCTAATTATTTTAGACTACTTTTCTGTTCGTAAAAATCGTCTGATAAGCTCTTTAAAGTACGGTCAAAATTCAAAACACTGCCATCAGCCTATAACATTTTGGCGGGGGTAAAATGTTTTAAATTATTTGAGAAAAAAGTTAAAATAATACTTATAAAGTACAATTATATAATCTAAACATTTCTTTATGTTTTATTTCTTTCTTTTCATACACAGTGTTTTTACCAAAATTATTTAATAAAGTTATATAAAAAATATTGTTACCAGCGAAAAATCAATCTGCAAATTAGTGGAACATCCTAAAACTTATTTGGCGGACGTTGAATAATTAATCACAAACGTGTGGTGACTAAGAAAATGGCGACCACAGTATGAATCTTGGATAACTTTATCCCGTCGTTGTGCTAGATAGGTAAAGATTTTGGAAAAGTTTTTTTGGAAAAGTGTATCATTTAGACTTAATTTATAGAAGAATATCCAAAAAGGAAGTTATTTTTCAATCATTAATTTTCTACAACGTGTGAATTAAAAAACCCCATAGGAATTGCATTTAATCTACAGCAACCCTCGTACGGCAATCCCAATGTCAACCCGTACGGAGGGATGTATATAACAACTAATTGTGTACCTGACATTAAACCTAACAAATATTTGCTACTCCTATGTGCATGTACCTCAGATGTCCTCCTGACACCTTTTTAAACCTGAAAAAATTGTCACTCTTATTTACCTCAGATGTTTAGTGGGTGCTTTCTTTACATGTCTAATTCACATCTTTAGCTGTCTAATAGATGATATCCATCACAGTTAACCACACATATGAGGTATTGCTTTAGTTACCTGTTAGGCTGTTATACAACTGAAATTTAGAAAAATAGCATAGGCTAGTAATATGTGAAGTGTGAATGTAGAGCTCCATACCAAAAGCCTATGTTTGTTTGTGTTGAATAATAGCTGTTAGAAATGTATAATTATGAGATTATGCATGTGAGCAAATTAAAAGTACATATACCTTCAAAGGTTAATCTGCCTTCACAAAGAATAACCCAATGAAGATAGAATCAAATTTCTTCAAACATGGTGAACATCTGCAGAAAGAATTATCATGTCTGTAAAAATTAATCTTTTTTATACTAATTTCAACACCTGAAATGATCCTCATAGAATATTAACAAAACTCAAAGTTTACATGCAAAACCCTATTTATAATTAAGCATTACACACATGAGGCATTATAATTTTACCCTTCAGTAATTATATTCAGTCAAATACGAGATGTATGTGAAGATCTCATAATATATATCTTGTAGAGATTTCGCCATCCTTTACAAAAAATGTTGCCTACCTTCCAATGCACATTGTTAAAACAAGGTGGGTTACTCCACTCAACCAT
>JAIGNY010001310.1:1290000-1297430 GCA_020152595.1 Chiridota heheva
GCAATGACTATATCTAAAATATTTTAAAGGAAAATGAATTTAGGAGAAAAATAAAATTCAAAAAATTGAAAATGAACTCCCATTGACTTAGCACGTAAAAAGTGACAGCTCGAAAATGTGTTGCTGCTTTCGACCCCCCTCACGGCCGAATGGGTAAGGATTTGACCCCGACACTACATCCAATCTTTAGATCTATGCCCAAAATATAAAATCCAATTATTACATGAGAAATATTTGGTAGGAAAGTAAATTTATGAAAGAAATACACTTTAAATTTTTGAAATAATTCCACTGGACTTAGCGTAAAAAGTGCTAGCTCGAAATGTGTTGCCGCTCCCGGCGCCCCTTACGGCTCAACGAATAGGGATTTGGCCCCGACACCCAGTCAGATCTCTAGATCTATGCCCAGACAACACCTTGCAATGACTATATCTAAAATATTTTGAAGGAAAATGAATTTAGGAGAAAAATAAAATTCAAAAAATTGAAAATGAACTCCCATTGACTTAGCACGTAAAAAGTGACAGCTCGAAAATGTGTTGCCGCTTTCGACCCCCCTCACGGCCGAATGGGTAAGGATTTGACCCCGACACTACATCCGATCTTTAGATCTATGCCCAAAATATAATATCCAATTATTACATGAGAAATATTTGGTAGGAAAGTAAATTTATGAAAGAAATACACTTTAAATTTTTGAAATAATTCCACTGGACTTAGCGTAAAAAAGTGCTAGCTCGAAAATGTGTTGCCGCTCCCGGCGCCCCTTACGGCTCAACGGATAGGGATTTGACCCCGACACTCAGCCAGATCTCTAGATCTATGCCCAGACAACACCTTGCAATGACTATATCTAAAATATTTTGAAAGAAAAAGAATTTATGAAAAAAATAAAATTCAAAAAATTGAAAATGAACTCCCATTGACTTAGCACGTAAAAAGTGACAGCTCGAAAATGTGTTGCCGCTTTCGACCCCCCTCACGGCCGAATGGGTAAGGATTTGACCCCGACACTACATCCAATCTTTAGATCTATGCCCAAAATATAATATCCAATTATTACATGAGAAACATTTGGTAGGAAAGTAAATTTATGAAAGAAAAACACTTTAAATTTTTGAAATAAATCCACTGGACTTAGCGTAAAAAAGTGCTAGCTCGAAAATGTGTTGCCGCTCCCGGCGCCCCTTACGGCTCAACGAATAGGGATTTGGCCCCGACACTCAGCCAGATCTCTAGATCTATGCCCAGACAACACCTTGCAATGACTATATCTAAAATATTTTGAAAGAAAAAGAATTTATGAAAAAAATAAAATTCAAAAAATTGAAAATGAACTCCCATTGACTTAGCACGTAAAAAGTGACAGCTCGAAAATGTGTTGCCGCTTTCGACCCCCCTCACGGCCGAATGGGTTAGGATTTGATCCCGACATTACATCCAATCTTTAGATCTATGCCCAAAATATAATATCCAATTATTACATGAGAAATATTTGGTAGGAAAGTAAATTTATGAAAGAAATACACTTTAAATTTTTGAAATAATTCCACTGGACTTAGCGTAAAAAAGTGCTAGCTCGAAAATGTGTTGCCGCTCCCGGCGCCCCTTACGGCTCAACGAATAGGGATTTGGCCCCGACACCCAGTCAGATCTCTAGATCTATGCCCAGACAACACCTTGCAATGACTATATCTAAAATATTTTAAAGGAAAATGAATTTAGGAGAAAAATAAAATTTAAAAAATTGAAAATGAACTCCCATTGACTTAGCACGTAAAAAGTGACAGCTCGAAAATGTGTTGCCGCTTTCGACCCCCCTCACGGCCGAATGGGTAAGGATTTGACCCCGACACTACATCCAATCTTTAGATCTATGCCCAAATATAATATCCAATTATTACATGAGAAATATTTGGTAGGAAAGTAAATTTATGAAAGAAATACACTTTAAATTTTGAAATAATTCCACTGGACTTAGCGTAAAAAGTGCTAGCTCGAAAATGTGTTGCCGCTCCCGGCGCCCCTTACGGCTCAACGAATAGGGATTTGGCCCCGACACTCAGCCAGATCTCTAGATCTATGCCCAGACAACACCTTGCAATGACTATATCTAAAATATTTTGAAAGAAAAAGAATTTATGAAAAATAAAATTCAAAAAATTGAAAATGAACTCCCATTGACTTAGCACGTAAACAGTGACAGCTCGAAAATGTGTTGCCGCTTTCGACCCCCCTCACGGCCGAATGGGTAAGGATTTGACCCCGACACTACATCCAATCTTTAGATCTATGCCCAAAATATAATATCCAATTATTACATGAGAAATATTTGGTAGGAAAGTAAATTTATGAAAGAAATACACTTTAAATTTTTGAAATAATTCCACTGGACTTAGCGTAAAAAGTGCTAGCTCGAAAATGTGTTGCCGCTCCCGGCGCCCTATGGCTCAACGAATAGGATTTGGCCCCGACACTCAGCCAGATCTCTAGATCTATGCCCAGACAACACCTTGCAATGACTATATCTAAAATATTTTGAAAGAAAAAGAATTTATGAAAAAAATAAAATTCAAAAAATTGAAAATGAACTCCCATTGACTTAGCACGTAAAAAGTGACAGCTCGAAAATGTGTTGCTGCTTTCTGACCCCCTCACGGCCGAATGGGTAAGGGATTTGACCCCGACACTACATCCAATCTTTAGATCTATGCCCAAAATATAATATCCAATTATTACATGAGAAATATTTGGTAGGAAAGTAAATTTATGAAAGAAATACACTTTAAATTTTTGAAATAATTCCACTGGACTTAGCGTAAAAAAGTGCTAGCTCGAAAATGTGTTGCCGCTCCCGGCGCCCCTTACGGCTCAACGAATAGGGATTTGGCCCCGACACCCAGTCAGATCTCTAGATCTATGCCCAGACAACACCTTGCAATGACTATATCTAAAATATTTTAAAGGAAAATGAATTTAGAGAAAAATAAAATTTAAAAATTGAAAATGAACTCCCATTGACTTAGCACGTAAAAAGTGACAGCTCGAAAATGTGTTGCCGCTTTCGACCCCCTCACGGCCGAATGGGTAGTGATTTGACCCCGACACTACATCCAATCTTTAGATCTATGCCCAAAATATAATATCCAATTATTACATGAGAAATATTTGGTAGGAAAGTAAATTTATGAAAGAAATACACTTTAAATTTTTGAAATAATTCCACTGGACTTAGCGTAAAAAAGTGCTAGCTCGAAAATGTGTTGCCGCTCCCGGCGCCCCTTACGGCTCAACGAATAGGGATTTGGCCCCGACACTCAGCCAGATCTCTAGATCTATGCCCAGACAACACCTTGCAATGACTATATCTAAAATATTTTGAAAGAAAAAGAATTTATGAAAAAAATAAAATTCAAAAAATTGAAAATGAACTCCCATTGACTTAGCACGTAAAAAGTGACAGCTCGAAAATGTGTTGCCGCTTTCGACCCCCCTCACGGCCGAATGGGTTAGGATTTGATCCCGACATTACATCAATCTTTAGATCTATGCCCAAAATATAATATCCAATTATTACATGAGAAACATTTGGTAGAAAAGTAAATTTATGAAAGAAAAACACTTTAAATTTTGAAATAAATCCACTGGACTTAGCGTAAAAAAGTGCTAGCTCGAAATGTGTTGCCGCTCCGGCGCCCCTTCACGGCTCAACGGATAGGATTTGACCCCGACACCCAGTCAGATCTCTAGATCTATGCCCAGACAACACCCTGCAATGACTATATCTAAAATATTTTAAAGGAAAATGAATTTAGGAGAAAAATAAAATTTAAAAAATTGAAAATGAACTCCCATTGACTTAGCACGCAAAAAGTGACAGCTCGAAAATGTGTTGCTTTCCTACCAAATATTTCTCATGTAATAATTGGATATTATATTTTGGGCATAGATCTAAAGATCGGATGTAGTGTCGGGGTCAAATCCTTACCCATTCGGCCGTGAGGGGGGTCGAAAGCGGCAACACATTTTCGAGCTGTCACTTTTTACGTGCTAAGTCAATGGGAGTTCATTTTCAATTTTTCTGAAAATTATTTCCTTCATAAATTCATTTTTCTTCAAAATATTCTAGATATAGTTATTGGAAGGTGTTTTCTGGGCATAGATCTAAAGATCTGACTGGGTGCCGGGGTCAAATCCCTATCCGTTGTGCCGTGAGGGGCGTCGGAAGCGGCAACACATTTTCGAGCTAGCACTTTTTTACGCTAAGTCCAGTGGAATTATTTCAAAAATTTAAAGTGTTTTTCTTTCCTAAATTTACTTTTCTACGAAATATTTCTCATGTAATAATTGAATATTATATTTTGGGCATAGATCTAAAGATCGGATGTAGTGTCGGGGTCAAATCCTTACCACTCGGCCGTGAGGGGGTCGAAAGCGGCAACACATTTTCGAGCTGTCACTTTACGTGCTAAGTCAATGGGAGTTCAATTTCAATTTTTTGAATTTTATTTTTCTCCTAAATTCATTTTTCTTCAAAATATTTTAGATATAGTCATTGCAGGGTGTTGTCTGGGCATAGATCTAGAGATCTGACTGGGTGTCGGGGGTCAAATCCCTATCCGTTGAGCCGTGAGGGGCGTCGAAAGCGGCAACACATTTTCGAGCTAGCACTTTTTACGCTAAGTCCAGTGGAATTATTTCAAAATTTAAAGTGTTTTTCTTTCCTAAATTTACTTTTCTACGAAATATTTCATGTAATAATTGATATTATATTTTGGGCATAGATCTAAAGATCGGATGTAGTGTCGGGGTCAAACTTACCCATTCGGCCGTGAGGGGGTCGAAAGCGGGCAACACATTTTCGAGCTAGCACTTTTTTACGCTAAGTCCAGTGGAATTATTTCAAAAATTTAAAGTGTTTTTCTTTCCTAAATTTACTTTTCTACGAAATATTTCTATGTAATAATTGAATATTATATTTTGGGCATAGATCTAAAGATCGGATGTAGTGTCGGGGTCAAACTTACCCACTCGGCCGTGAGGGGGTCGAAAGCGGCAACACATTTTCGAGCTGTCACTTTACGTGCTAAGTCAATGGGAGTTCAATTTCAATTTTTTGAATTTTATTTTTCTCCTAAATTCATTTTTCTTCAAAATATTTTAGATATAGTCATTGCAAGGTGTTGTCTGGGCATAGATCTAGAGATCTGACTGGGGTCGGGTCAAATCCTATCCGTTGAGCCGTGAGGGGCGTCGAAAGCGGCAACACATTTTCGAGCTCTCGCTTTTTACGTGCTAAGTCAATGGGAGTTCATTTTCAATTTTTCTGAAAATTATTTCCTTCATAAATTCATTTTTCTTCAAAATATTCTAGATATAGTTATTGGAAGGTGTTTTCTGGGCATAGATCTAAAGATCTGACTGGGTGCGGGGTCAAATCCTATCCGTTGTGCCGTGAGGGGCGTCGGAAGCGGCAACACATTTTCGAGCTAGCACTTTTTACGCTAAGTCCAGCGGAATTATTTCAAAAATTTAAAGTGTTTTTCTTTCCTAAATTTACTTTTCTACGAAATATTTCTCATGTAATAATTGAATATTATATTTTGGGCATAGATCTAAAGATCGGATGTAGTGTCGGGGTCAAATCCTTACCCACTCGGCCGTGAGGGGGGTCGAAAGCGGCAACACATTTTCGAGCTGTCACTCTTTACGTGCTAAGTCAATGGGAGTTCAATTTCAATTTTTTGAATTTTATTTTTCTCCTAAATTCATTTTTCTTCAAAATATTTTAGATATAGTCATTGCAAGGTGTTGTCTGGGCATAGATCTAGAGATCTGACTGGGTGTCGGGGTCAAATCCCTATCCGTTGAGCCGTGAGGGGCGTCGAAAGCGGCAACACATTTTCGAGCTAGCACTTTTTTACGCTAAGTCCAGTGGAATTATTTCAAAAATTTAAAGTGTTTTTCTTTCCTAAATTTACTTTTCTACGAAATATTTCTCATGTAATAATTGGATATTATATTTTGGGCATAGATCTAAAGATCGGATGTAGTGTCGGGGTCAAATCCTTACCCATTCGGCCGTGAGGGGGGTCGAAAGCGGCAACACATTTTCGAGCTGTCACTTTTTACGTGCTAAGTCAATGGGAGTTCATTTTCAATTTTTTGAATTTTATTTTTCTCCTAAATTCATTTTCCTTTAAAATATTTTAGATATAGTCATTGCAGGGTGTTGTCTGGGCATAGATCTAGAGATCTGACTGGGTGTCGGGGTCAAATCCCTATCCGTTGAGCCGTGAGGGGCGTCGGAAGCGGCAACACATTTTCGAGCTAGCACTTTTTTACGCTAAGTCCAGTGGAATTATTTCAAAAATTTAAAGTGTTTTTCTTTCCTAAATTTACTTTTCTACGAAATATTTCTCATGTAATAATTGAATATTATATTTTGGGCATAGATCTAAAGATCGGATGTAGTGTCGGGGTCAAATCCTTACCCACTCGGCCGTGAGGGGGGTCGAAAGCGGCAACACATTTTCGAGCTCTCTTTTTACGTGCTAAGTCAATGGGAGTTCATTTTCAATTTTTCTGAAAATTATTTCCTTCATAAATTCATTTTTCTTCAAAATATTCTAGATATAGTTATTGGAAGGTGTTTTCTGGGCATAGATCTAAAGATCTGACTGGGTGCCGGGGTCAAATCCCTATCCGTTGTGCCGTGAGGGGCGTCGGAAGCGGCAACACATTTTCGAGCTAGCACATCTTGGCCGGACTTCAAATATTTCTGAGGAGTTTACTCACACAACAGATTTAACATTGGAGATCTCGGATTTGACCTATGTAAGCGCTGTAGCCCTACCTGGATTCATTTAGAATTTGTTCCGATTTTTTATACCCCTTCGTCTATGAATTAGACAAGCACTAAAATCAGCCACGTATATCTGACTTGTTTAAAAACCTACCTTAAAAGGACTTCACATTTTTCGTGAATTTTGATAAGATGATTAATAAATATCTGCATTATCTCAATGGTTTTTTGTTCTTATTTTTAGTTTACAAAATATACCAAAAAAATTGTTTAAGTACATAGTCATTCTAAAGATATATTGAAATTATTATTTTTATATGGCACAAAAAAAAAATGTTCATCGATCACGTGATCACATGCATTTACAGTACACTATTTCATGTAGCCGCTACCACCTGCCGCGCCTACGTACGTGAAGTGATGACCCGTCTGCCCGTTCGTGTTGTGAAGGATTACCTGAAACTTGAAAGTATGGTCAGCGATCAAAATAAGGATTTGATTAAATTATGGTAATGTTGTCGTTAACGTTACACCGAATGTTAACAGTAATTAATGTTGTAACACTGTCACTAAGTTAACGATCTGTGGAACGCAGCATCGCTGTTGTTGGTCAGTTGTCACTGTC
>JAIGNY010001307.1:0-7500 GCA_020152595.1 Chiridota heheva
TCCATGAAGTTGCTAATCTCATCACCTTAAGCATACCGCATAGAAAGAAGGAAAGGGAGGGGGGGGAGGGGTGTAATTAATAAAGATAAGTATGGGGGAAATGGTTAAAAGTGGTCACTAGCTCTGTGACCTATACCCTTTGAACTTTTGACCCCAGAGTGTACGGGACATAAGTTCATGTGCCATGTACTACAAACATAGGATTGGTATAGGTCTTTTACTTTTGGAGTTTAAAGTGGCACACAAATTGTGCTTAACCCTAATCAATGAAATAACTTCTGAAATTGTTCACATTTATCGTACCCTACTGTGTGACACCATTCATGCTCACGTCACACTTACCATTCCACAACTATAGGGGGAAATGGTGAAAAGTGAGCAATAGCTCTGTGATCTTTGACCTTTTGATCCTAGAGTCTACGGGATACAAATTCATGTACCATGGTACAACATAGGGTTGGTATTAATCTTGTACTTTTTTAGTTAAACATGGCGCAAACTTTTGCATAAAAAGCACTTGTTTGACCTTTGACTAATAAGCGTTGACCTTTAAATAGCCTACATTCTAACAAAAATAAACAATAATTGGAGTTTGAAAGGTCAAAGGTCATTGGTCAAAGGTCAAACAAGTGTTTTTTATGCAAAATTTTGCGCCATTTAAAACTAAAAGAGTACAAGATTTATACCAACCCTGTGTTGTACCATGATACCTCGATAAATTAATTTGTGACCCGTAGACTCTGGGGTCAAAAGTACTAATCTTCAGAAAAATTGAAGGATTCTTGGTCTCAATAAAATGTTAAAGACCTTTTAAATACAATGAGGATGTGTAGTCTAATTGCAGTCGTTTCATGAATGTCTAATAAGTGAAATTATATTATTAGTAAAAGCACTGCTGGCCTACAATTTTCAAGCAACAAATCAACCACATGATTCCACAAGATAAACTTTGCATCATAATATTGAGGTATAAATAGTTCTATGCTTATAGTTTATTTCACATTTCTCCAGTAGCAAAGACAAACAATGCCAGCATTGATTACGGCTACTACTTACATTGCAACGGATTGCCATTATATTCAGATGTGTGTCACTTAAAATACCATGTAACAACAGTGGGAGTAGTTATCTTGAAAGGGTCTTGGAGAGGTGAAACTGTATACAGTTTTGTGGTTTGGGAAACAAAGAAATATATAACTTTTTTTCTCGACCGGCCCTGCTTCATTCGAGGGCAGGTTGATATGTTCCTGGTTTTAGGCAGAGCCATTTCTAATGATGTTTATGCTGTTCCTTTTACTACCCTTTACTACACAGTAAACGAAAGATGACAGACGGTGTAAAAGTAAATTTTGTCCCTTTTTGCCCCCCGGCCCTCATTTCCTAGGAAATTTTGGCCGCCAGACAATTAAAGCGTAGCCATCCATTAAATCCCCCTCCCCCTCCTCCTCCTCTCCCCTCCCCCTTCACCTTCCCTCCCCCTCCCCCTCCCTCCCCCTTCCTCTCTTTCTCCCCTCCCCCTCCCCTCGTCATAGTAAAAGCGCTCCGCTAGGAAATTTGGGCCCCTGGTCCTTCTTTCTTACGTAATTTGGTCCCCCAGACCATAAAGCCGTAGCCATCAAGTAAATTTTGTCCTCCATTATAGAAAAAACCATCAATACAGGATGCAATTTCATAGGCTACAACTTTGATGACCGACGATGATGCGAGGTGATTTAAAAACAAACAAAAAACAGATTTTCAAAGCTTCAGTTTGAATTGTCTACATTTTGCTCGAGGTGAGAAAAATCAAGAAAGTTATATAAGAGTTGTGTCAGTATTGTCATACCTTAAAAAATCTAGATTTGATCTTCTGAGAGTTTGCTTAATTACGCAGCATGGGTTATCAGGTTTATATTGTGATTAGTATCCATTTTTTGCAGCTGACCTCTTTGCGTAAGGGTGTCGCCGAATTTTATCTATGGATTAATTTCTGTGAGAACAGCGGCGCTGTATTCCGTACATAAACATTACTATTTCGGTTTTAGCTTATTACTCCAGTACACAAAAATAATTGAAGGAGCCGTACAGACACACTAGTAAATCACCTAGTAAAATCAGTCCGGGGGACCAAATTCACTAGACATTCCTGAGGAAAAAAGGACCGTGGGCCTAAATTTACGGAGGGCAAAATTTACTATCACACCGGACGCTTGATCAGACGGTCACAATTATATAGTCCTATGGATTTTAAAATGTTATTAACATTATTTTTCAACTCGGAACTCGGTGAAAAACCAACTATTTTTTATCTTCCTTCCAGCAAATAAGAGACCCAACTTTTTATCTCAAAAAAGGTATGTGTGTAGTTTTTCCTAAGCTGTAAAGGTTTGTGGGACAAGTCCCCAGTGAGACAAGTCCCCAGTGGGACAAGTTCCTTGTAAGAAGAGTCCCTTATGGAACAAGTTCCTGCAGTAAGACAAACCCCTTGTGGGACAAGTCCCTGCAGTAAGCCAAACCCCTTGTAGGACAAGTCCCATTTAAGACAAAACCCCAGTTTCCTGTTCGACAAATCCCCGTCAAGACATCCCTTGTTAGACAAGCCCCCTGTGAAAAAATCCCCTAGTGGAAAAAGCGCCCTGTGAAAAAGCCCCTGTGAGACAAGTCTCCTGTAAAAAAAGTCCCCTGTGGGACAAATTCTCTTTAAGAAAAAGTGAGACAAATCCTCGGTGGGACAACTTCCTGGTGGGACAAGTCCCCGGTGGGACAAGTCCCCGGTGGGACAAGTCCCCGGTGGGACAAGTCCCGGTGGGACAAGTCCCCGGTGGGACAAGTTCCCGGTGGGACAAGTCCCCGGTGGGACAAGTCCCCGGTGGGACAAGTCCCCGGTGGGACAAGTCCCCGGTGGGACAAGTCCCCGGTGGGACAAGTCCCCGGTGGGACAAGTCCCCGGTGGGACAAGTCCCCGGTGGGACAAGTCCCCGGTGGGACAAGGCCCCGGTGGGACAAGGCCCCGGTGGGACAAGGCCCCTGTAAGACAAGGCCCTTGTAGGACAAGTCCCATGTGTTATAAATCCCTAGTAGGAGAAGTCCCCCGTGGAACAAATCCCCTTGTCCTCGGCAAGTACGACCCTGGCAGCAACAGACTTTTGAGATCTTTTTAGAGGAGCAGGAGGTATTTGCTCAATGAGCCAAACACCACAAGACTCACAGCTGGCCGCTTTAGTCTTTTGAGATCTTTTTAGAGGAACAGGAGGTATTTGCTCAATGAGCCAAACATCACAAGACTCACAGCTGGCCGCTTTAGTCTTTTAATTCAAGGTTATTTTCAGTAACATGAATACATGCCTTGTGAAACCTGTATTATTCCATGTTACAGAATCAACCTACTCACGCAGTTCCGCTTTGGATCCGAAGTAATACAAAACCATAAGGTAATAAACTATACAAGCGGAAGCAAGCACATTTTCAATTCGTGGCGCAAGAATGCCATTAGTAAATAGTGTGCAGTATCCTGTACCAGTTTACAAGCTACGCAGGTTTGTAGCTCGGAGGAACAAAACATTATATTTCAATATATTGCACTTTGGAATAGGCTTTCCTCGAAACCGAAATAATTCAGACTTATTTTACGTGCATTGATATTTTTCATATCATCCGGAGGTAATTATCGCTTTACTGTTTCGTTATATATCTCTGATCGATTGGGCTCCGTTTTATTCGCCAGAGATTCTAAGCTCTCTTCAGTCCGTGTGTATTAATTTTAAGTTATAAAGGTTTATGAATTGTTAAGCTACAGGACAAAATGTGTATATGCATATGCGCTCGCGACACATAAGGCTTTTTACCCAACACTGTAAAACATTTTACTATTTGTTGACCGATGTTAGCCTTAATTAGTCAAATAAGGTATCGTACGCCTAATAAAGTGCATTCTGACTAAAGAAAATTTACATTGAGGAGGAGATATATGGGGTGGCCGACTCGAACGGTCCTCTTAACTTTATTTTGCATCATTTAAGTGGGCAAGTAGTATATGAAAAGTGATTCTGGCGCTCTTATTATAAAGCTTTTATTTATGTTCTTCATTTAAAACAAGTTGGGGGTTCTGGCGCACCCATTTTAATACTCTGATTGCCATCTTGAGATTGCCATTTTTTGCCTTAAAATGAGCTAGGCTCCACCCGCCGTTATATACTAAATGGTCCCAGAAAAAAATCATTTCACATTTTTTACCAAAACTCCCGTGGGAGAAAGGCAGGAGCCACTCTTAACTTCTCCTGCCTTTTTTTGATTCACATTTCCTATTAGAGGCCTATCTTATATTTAGGTGCACCTATACACCATTCTCTAGCAGGCTACTAAGTAACCTTTGCCACGTGGAATCAACAGTCCAAGATGTCACCGTTGACCATTAAACACACTTAGCAGCCTCCTTGAATGCTCTGAATCCGATCCTTGAACCTTCTCTGAAGACTTCTTCAACAATCCCCTCGCCGCTGCTGAGATCTCGCTAATGCGCGGCGCTGCTGAGATCTCGCTAATGCGCGGCGCTGCTGAGATCTCGCTAATGCGCGGCGCTGCTGAGATCTCGCTAATGCGCGGCGCTGCTGAGATCTCGCTAATGCGCGGCGCTGCTGAGATCTCGCTAATGCGCGGCGCTGCTGAGATCTCGCTAATGCGCGGCGCTGCTGAGATCTCGCTAATGCGCGGCGCTGCTGAGATCTCGCTAATGCGCGGCGCTGTGCACAAATAAAGCCATCATCCACCCAGTGCAATTACTATCGTTATAAGATTCGTATTTATACCTTACTATTATACAATACTAATATTAGCGGTGTACTCTTTTGCGGTTATTCAGAAACTTCATTACAATTACTTTTTACATGAAGTCTAAATCTCGCAATACAATTTGTGTTTTAAGCCCCGACAAAACCTCAAATATATCAGGGTCTATATTTTTGTATTTCTCACAACAGAAACCACAATCCATCACAAGCAGTTAGCCATTATATCAGGGATTTCGTATTTCTACAATGCACAAACTTCACTTCACTTTCCATGCTTATGATCTGACATTGATAATAAACAAATTTCAGCTGCAACTGCACTGACTTTCACACTCAAGACAAGGACAAAAGTATTCCCCTGTGGTCAAAGTGACTGGCTTTAAGTAATAGATTACAAATAGAGTGGTATTTAACAGTGAAGGTTTTGTTTGTTTGATTTTAGGTGATGTTTTTGCCCAACCTTGTTGGCTTTGAAAATTTTGGACTAAAAATCTATTGCAACAGATTTGCAACCTTAATTTTTTTTTTTATTTATAAAATTGTTTATTTTGCTTACCGAATTGTTTAGTTAAAATTTGCACCCAAATTTGTATCTATCTTTGAAAGTAAATCCTAAAAGGGTATTCTTTATACCCTATTTGCATATGAAATATATTTTTGGCCTTTGCACTCAAACAATAAATATTTACTTATGTTTGGCACAACGCAGCAAATGAACACAATGATAGTTACACGTACTTCCGCTTGCCCTATATTTCACCTGTCTGGCTTTTCAAAATCAAGTAATACATTTTTGTAGCAGAACGAAGATTTTTTTTATGTGTGATTGATTTGATGTCGTGCGGCAGTAATTCTTCTTTATTTTAAAGTCTATTATTAAATTATTTAATACTGATGTCCTTATGGCCGAAGGATAAGGTAGTGGGTGAACATCCCAGCGCTTGGTGTCGAGGATTAAAGTCATCGGGCGCACCCGTATTTCCATACGGGCGCACCTGTATGGAAATTTTATTCATTCGCATGTTATATATAATGTGGTGTTAACTTTTCAATAAATTCATACCATGGCGAAAATTCTTGCTTTCATATAATGCTTCCTTGTACTGGTGATGTCGTATCTGTTTTTTACATTATACTTTTAACACCTTTTGTTTTTCGGGTTTCTCCCCCGTTTTCTTTCAGGATAAAATACATTTTGGGTCAAAGTTTCATATACTCACTAATGGGTACTCCAGCACATACGTCTTTTATTTTGACCTAACACATTTTTTGTGGTGCTGTGGGGCAAGTGATCTGTCCGATAACAACTCGTGTCATAAAGGTGTGACTCAGAACTCATCATCATACACATCCTTTGTTTGGATTTCAAGCAGTAGACTATCCGTATCTGAATAGAGAAGATTGCACTGCTCCCCATATTGCTCCTTCAGGTTATTATAATAAAAGTCGTTCATAAGATGCTTGCTAAGGTCCAGGACGCACATCACAATGTAGACTTGTCGGTTAAGCATCAGGCGACGCTTATGTATGTGTAGGGCAGCTAGATCGTTATCAAATATTTCATGCCTTGCAAACGTGGGGCTGGCTATCCACCGTCGAAGCTTGTCTTCTTCAGAGGCCCGCACGAGTTTGACGTCTACACGCAGATTATCCAGTCTTACCAAAGATGCTATTTTTGTTTAGCTTGTAGAGGTCCTTCTTGCGGAGTTCTGTTTTCATGATGATGTAGGGCTCCATCCATTTGCTTTGAACCGAATTGCACGATGTATTTTTGTCAAATTCATACCCAGAGAGAGGTAGAGTTGTAAATTATAGTAGTGCGCATTATAGCGCTTTTTGTCACCAAGATTCGGAACCAACTTTTCAACCTCAGTTGACGACTTTAGAAGCCCTTGCTGGTAACCTGACAACCACTCCTGCACCTTCATGCGTTCCGGTGCAAGTGGATATGTGAATACTCAAGGTCTACCTCGAGTATGTAACCCTTGTCTACAACCGGTGGATGAGTATCCAGCGGAGGCACCTCCACCCATTGGAATCCACCCGTAGGTAGTGCTTGACTCATCTCCCAACCATACAGGTCATTTGCCTCTAGTTAGAGAATATGATTGTTAGGTTTGAACGGGTCATAGCCTGAGACGTAGGGGTTAATGGTTTTAGCATAGCGCTTGGATACCATGGAAATACCCCTTCCCATGCCTTTCTTGAAGAACAGATGCATATTATAGTCGTTAATAGTTCCAATTCTACACCTGTATATTTCAAGAGTGCATCCCAAGACAATCCAGGGCTTGTATGATAGTGTGCTGGATCTAAACCGTACTGCTGCAGGCAAGTCTGCCGATATATCTCAAAGACATCAGCTAGTAAGAGCACATCATTCCGCAGGTATATACCATGATCCCCAAACCCACCCCCTCTCCATGTTATCACATTCAAATGCTACCCAAACTTTCTGTGTATGTTGGTAATCCTCATTGGAAATATGTTCATCCGTGAGCTTGCTATAGAAGGCGTTTTGCGGTGGTAACCACTCCCCAAACCTCTGCTAGGAATCCATATACTCATAGGGGTAAAACCCCTTGCGCAATAAGAATTGTCTCTTTTTCTCATGCGATTCATATTTAGTTGTGATACGGAAGTCATCAGCGTCATTAGCCGCAACTAGCTTATGCAATGATGTAAGCAGGAATTGTGCGCTATCGATGAGTCTCAGCTGACTTCAGGAGAAGGA
>JAIGNY010001307.1:12500-20000 GCA_020152595.1 Chiridota heheva
TATTTAAGATCAAACCGGCCGATCTTGGAAAACTAGACCTAAAAGACAGTGCTAAGGTGTCAATGACTGTTGGGTCTGTACTGATGAAGCAGGCATTGACGTAATAAGCGTATTGACATAATAAGCGCCCAGGGTACTTACTAAAATAAAATTGTTGGCCAACAACTTTACTTCCTAATAAGCACCCATGCCCTGGGAGTCACATTTTGTACTGTTTGAACCAGTGACGTAACTGAGGGGAGGGCACAGTCGCCCGTAAAAAATATACAATCATGCCGATAGACTACAGGAGTCTAAAGTTTCCGTCCCCCTCCCCCTACCCCTTCGCCTCTCACCTCCCTTCTAACTACGCCACTGGTTCGAACTGCACATTTGCGAAACATTTTGCGAAAAGTGTCAAATACCTAAACACTTCTATCTAAACTAAACATTTGAATGAAAGTAATATTTAATTTCTAAACTCCCTGAGTCCCTGGTCTTAAGCGCTTCATATACATATTGTATCCGTTTAGTAATTCAATCGTTTCATATTAAAACAAGATAAGATATCAGAGCGTTTGAAATTAAACATTTGACTGATTAAGTGCCTTAAAATTAAACATGGAATATTTATATGCTTAGGATACAAACATGTTTAGATTTCAATTTTACTGCTTTATTGCTAAAAACACGTTTTGCAGTGTATAGACCTCTTCATATCGGAATCGTTCATTTCCGGATTTTTTTTAAAAATAATGTCACATGGCAAATATTCACGTGACAGTAATGGACCAATCAAGTTTGGAGGAATCCTGATCGTCTGCACAATTTACTAGCGTATGGGATCAAGCCCATTAAAAACACAATTTTACACACTAATTAACAGTATGTGCATACAGATATAGGCACTTCACTGAACTATTCAAAGACTTGAATTGCAGCTTAATTTGGTTATGAAATTCTATACCAAACAGAAGAAAACTTTGTATAAACGGTATCCAACTCCATTCACACAAGTTTTCCGATATGCAAGATTTGTCGTCTCACCCACAGATTACAAGGGATTTGCTGCCGAAAGTTCTCAAAACTGCTTTCACATTTTGTGCTGTGAGGTCAAGTGCACAATTTCATACCATTAGGCCCTCTGCACTGAACACTAATGTTTAAAATTTGAACGATCTTTGCCATTTTACGTCCTACTGTTGTGTCTAAATTGTGCACAAAATTATTTTAATGTTTCGTAAATGCTGAGGGAATGTGAACCCCAACGAACATTCAGTGTTCCGTTCACAAAAACAGCATTTTACGAGCACACTAGGCCTGCAACTCCATGTATTGAACGTACTGTACTGACCTGGCTATCACATATTCCTTAATTGCGACAGTCGGAAGAAATAACTTCCAATCCTCGTGGAAACTGAAAAACATTCCCATTAGTAAGAAAGCAAATATCCAGGCAGAGGAGTTGGAGGTTTGACGCAAATTTAAATACTTTACGTGTGCTACCGTGCATTTTACATAACGTTTACGTGTACATACGTGTGTACCTTACCTTACCTAGATGATTTGTGCCAAGTGGCACATAAGGCTTCCACACAATATTTCCACTCAGTCCTGCAGACTGCAGCAATCTTGGTTTCGTTCCATGTTTTCCACCCTGCTTTGTTTCTTTCCTTTCCAACGGTTCTCCTCCAAGTCGTTTTGGGTCTCCCTCTCTTACGTTTTCCACCAGGTGCCCATGTTAAAGCTGTCACACAGTCATCGTTTTGTTCGTGCTGTAATATGTGACCAATGAATTTCCATTTCCTTTGTCTAAAATCATCGCCGAGGAGTTGAAAATCAGCTCTTTGTAGTACTTCCATTTTTGAAATTTTGTGTTGCCATCTTAGGTTAAAGGTTCTTCGTAGGCATTTGTGTTGGAAAATGTTAATAAACTGTTTTTCATCAACTTTATTCATTTTCCAGGTTTCGCTTCCGTACAAGAGAACAGGCTTTAATAGAGATTTTGTACAGGTTAATCTTTTGTATTATTGCTAATACTGCTTGAGGAGCTCCATACTTTGTTTAGTCTTACGAATATAATTCTTGCTTTTTGTAATCTATTGTGCATATCACTCGATCCTGGCACCCAGGTAGATGAAGTTTTCTACGTTGTCGACAATGTCTCCATTTACTGTAATGTTGTTTTAAGGTACGTGTGTACATTCTGACTTATTGCATTGTACTAGTACATACGTTCGTACAAGCTTATGAAGGTAAGACGCGCACGTATTTTTGTTGTTTACAATTTTCCCTGCAGCTGATTGGCTGGTTTGTAAAAAGAAAATTTCTCCAGCATTTAATTGCTTAAAGTACTCTGACGTTTCACGTTTGGCTAAACTCGATTTGAAAAGGTCTATAGTATATTCAATCCAATGTCAGCGATGTTCTGTTTTCTACTTGTAAAACATGTGAAAAACAGAACATTTCAAGGTCATCGAAAATTGACGCACAACAGCGCCCACACTCCACATTACTGCACATGATGGTGATGGTATAAAATCAGTTTTGTTTTACACCGCTATTGACATTTCTCATGTGTACATTATTTTGTACTAATTTTGTAATTTACTGTATTATGCTTAGTCGATATACTATTAATTCAAAAGATGTTTGGCGCCACAACATCGCGAGTTATTGCCATGCCACTAGATTTATTTGACTTTGTTTAAGCAGGAATTCCAAATAAAAAAATCCTGGTTTAACACTAGTGTTATTATGACAGCTATAGAGCTAAAATGTACAGTATTCAGTTTCCATGACAATACATAGCTGAATTTATGAGTAAGACTTAATTGTAATATGAATGGATTATCCAGTCTTCATTCCAGTGTCTTGTAGGATCGAAAAAGTGCGCTTCAGTCATAAATAAAAGAAACACTTTAAACAGTTCATTATAGGCCTACCTTCAAATCTCAATCAATCTGAGTCAAGATTTAGAATAATTCTGAAGTCATGTTACTACTTATATACTGTGGTGTTATGAGTTAATGTTTAAAGGAATATTCCGTGGTGAAGCCTTATTTACATTTATGTAACCGAGGGAAGCAATTATAAAAGAGCCATGTTGGCATCCTTTTTCTGTTTAGGAGTTATTACGTTTGAAAAATTTCACCAGAGCGTTGAAAAATGACAGGTGTAGGCTAGTATATATTGTCATACTGCAGATTGAAGGTAATTTATATGGTATTACATATTCGTATAATACTAAGTACAATTACAGCGTCATCTCACATTGTTTTCTATATATGTTCTCCTTTTTGCTTTAAAAATATGACAGACCACTTACTTCGTTATCTATATAATATTTTCTTTTATTCTGAATACAACACAGCACACTACAGCATTAACTCTCGCGTGTTGTATATCTGTATCTTTCTCCTTTCTGTCAACCTCTTTACTTTAGAACCCACTTCCAGAATGCCCGCCTCTTACACACAATGAATACACAATTACAATGATAGAGTTGTCACCTGCGCAATCGGTTATATAGTAACAAGCGGTAGCGAAACGCTTAATACGACCTGACGAGAACACATGTACGACGTATAGACACGCATAACATCGACAATGCATCCACGACCTTTAATAACCAGTTGTGGTGCATTGGTTGCAGGGAGACCCACCGGGAATCTAACCCGGGACGCTAGCCTGCCAAACCAAAGATTTAACAACTACACCAGGGAAGTCTCTTTCCCGCCTCTTTTTTCTTCCGCTTTATACTGCAGCCCCCTTTTCTTTACTTTTTTTAGTACACTCTAAAGGAACATTATAATCCCCATTATTATACGTACTATACTTAACCATTCACTTCACAAAAATAACCGACAACATTGCATTTTTTTCTTACTGTCAAGTAGAGCCATCTAGCCCCAATTGTTATACCTTGAAGCTTTTGTATTCTTCTACTTAACATGTTTAACTTTACAAAAGTAACACAACCAATTGCAGCTTTTGAAATGTATCATTTTTATTTTTATTTAGAGCCTAAGGTGATGTAAATGATCTAGTGGACAAGCATGTTCTTGAAGTGCGTGCTATACTTCATGCATCTAAATAAGAAAACGAATTGTTTCCAATAATGCAAATTTACGGAAATATTCCTTTAAACTTGATCTATTATTTAAAGCTGTAGATTGTTGAGGATATTCTGACAAATTGCTAGGGCATGGCAAACCAGAACTTGTCATATAACGTATTTCCGAGACGACAACTATGAGAGCTGTGATCAAGGAGGTACTACTTTCGGTGCTTTCTTGGATTAACATAACTTTCTTGGTAAACTAAACAACCTTGACTTAGCGGGACCATTCTTGCTTTAAAGGATGAGTTCAATTAGTCAAGCAGTATCGTCTCCGATGATCAGACGTAAGAACGCTTTAAAGGATTACTTCAACTGGTCGAGCAGTATTGTCTCTGAAGTTCAAAATTAAGAACACTTTAAGGATTAGTTCAACTTGTTCAGACGTAAGAACGCTTCAAAGGATGAAGGATTAGTTCTACTGGTCGAGCAGTATCGTCTCCGGCGTTCAGACATAAACGAAACAGAATTAGAAATAAACTACTTCACTATCTTATTCAAGTTTATTTATTTTTCTCATTTGTGTAGAAATAACTGATGGGGACAGTGTGATGCATACGTTTGGTTCAATCATCTTCACTTTAATACAATTGTTAATGTTGTGAAAAAATTATTCATCCATTTAAAGAAAGCGCCCTTTGAAACACGGACGGGATGAAAGTGCCACTGTCATGTTCATCCAGTTTCAAGGACATGTCCCAACGAGTTGACCATGTATTACATTTGCAATTTGTTTGTAATAATACAAAATGGAGTAACGTGGAAATGCAATAGGAAACTTGAAGCTTTTCAGTGACCGTATATCAATGTCACGTAATCGTTCATACGATTACTAGAATGTCACAGGCACAGACCACCAGGATGAAGTAGTGTTCAAGGGTCGGATTCTGTAATTGAATTTTGTCTTCAAACTTTGATCAACTGATAAATTAGGTGGTAAATTATCAGATTATATCAATCTTCTTTCCTGATATGTCCAATAGTTTTTCAGGCCGCACAATCTCAGGAAAGGGTACAATTCAATATATAGACTTTGAGGGATGTGACGTCACAACTATGATTTCAGTTCTTCAACCAGACTACACGAATAACGAGAAAGAGCTGTAGACCTAAATATCTTCGTAATGGAATAAGGCCTCAGAATGCCTTCTTTACCATTTTGTAAACGTAACGGTGCGTCCTATCAGATGGGCCTGCTTGACCACTGAATGCATCCTTTAAAGGGGCAATCTTTAACTCAAGACATTCATTCAAGCAACACACCTTGTGTTTCCGGATGGTTTTTGATTCGACATCAGGTGATATGTGGTGGATATAATTAATCGAATAAGATCCGTATTTTAGAGAGATATATTACTGTATCGTCCCTTTTGTACCGTTCTATAGACAGATCGAAACAACGTTGATGTAAATTCCTGGTGGTTTATAAAACACAAGCAACACCTAGATGATATACATCCATATTACGATCTTTCTGCAGCTTTGTAGTTTTGTAAATACTTCTGGATAGTTAAAGATGTGTTTACTTATATTGACTGAATTCGATTCTTTTACAGAACACCGCAGGAATCATCGTGTAAACTTCAAAGATGAGGTTGGACCGAATACATATTCTTTTTTCCTATTTCATCGTTTCTTTGTGGGTATCAATTCAGTGTGCGAAATCTTCTTCCATCGTTTACTCAAAATATGGGGATTTTATTCTTGGAGGCCTTATCCCTCTTCATCTGTACAATGAAACCTCCAAGAGCTGTGGCGCATTAAGAGATCTGGGATCATTAAGACGTGTAGAAGCTTTGGTCTATGCGGTTGAGGAAGTAAATAAAGATATCTGTATTCTATTGAATATTTCACTAGGATATGAAATTTATGATACCTGTTCTTATAATGCAGAAGCATTGAAAAATTCGCTAAGGTTCATTCCGGATATCAGGACGAACTGCTTAACAAATGAAACCTCTAGGTCAAGCGAGTATGCAAATGAAGTACTTGGTGTGGTTGGTGCGCAAAGGAGCTCTTCAAGCATCCAGGCAGCCACATTGTTTGGTATATACAACATATCATTGGTCAGTTATCTTTCTACGAGTGACGAGCTGAGCAAAGATGAGCGTTATCCGTATTTCTTTCGAACCGTGCCGCCGGATAGATTTCAGGTAAGTTGAATAAGCCATGAATTTTATACATATGTAATTGTGTGATTTGTGTGTGAGCAACCAATCACTTCATTTCGCCAACCAGTCACTTCATTTGTTCCATCATCCCATCAGTCAATTCTTTTGGCCCACCAATTTTGTTCTAAATAATCTTATTATTATTTTTGCTTAAGGGTATTCCATATTTTATTGGAGTATGGAGCAAACTTCTGTCTAGAGAGTTTGTCCTAACAGTAGGCAAGAAGAGAGCATGATCGGGTGCAGACGCACTTCATCTTGTGGTACGCCTTCTGAAGGCAAAACAGACTGAAGGTCTGTGTGGCAGTGTCAAGTGTACATCTTATCTTGTACAATAGAGGAACTGCTGCAACCTGTCTTCTATGGTGGAGACTATTGATGGAGGACATCTTTGCGTGGCAGTAACCACGTCCACACCTATAATTTTCAGCGCCTTCCTTTGGATGGTGTTGAGAAGGCCCAGGGTTGTAGGGGATGCATTCATCCAAGCTAAGCATATTCCATGAAACTTCGAACCTGAGCTTTGTATATACTAACACGCTTATCTATAAACATGCGGTGTATATACTAACACACTTATGTATAAACATACGGTGTATATACTACCTGAGAGAGGAGGATTTACCAGCAATAAGTACGCTGATATTCTTTGTAAGTGTGACCTTGAATTAAGTCTGGTGACATGATTGACCCTAATTGAAGTTTATTTATATTTCATGATGCGAATTTGTATCTCAATTATTTTTGCTTATAATCTAATAAATAATACTTAATCTCTTGAGAGGGAAATAAAAACAAACGATCTAAAAGAGATCAAAACTGATCATATATTAATAAATTCATGAAATCTGTAAACAGAATAGAACATAGGCCTGCGACATCATTAAAGATTTAACGGCAAATGAGGTGTGGTATCCAAATTATTGTAGCGTCAATATATTGGATGCAAATTATCAAATTAAATTCCAGTTTTGGTAATTTGTAATCATCGTTAAGATGAACAAAATGTAAGGTCAGACATTTCGACATTTGCATACTTGCCATAAATGTCCTTTGAACGATATTCCGCCAGAACTGAACTAAATTTTAAAACTTTTTTATTTTTTTATTTCATAACAGATACGTCTGCATACGGTAAATCATATGAATAACAGATAAGATATCAACCATATGCTACACTATTGTATCCATTGCCCGAGATATGTTTGGTTACCAACGCCAAAACAAGCA
>JAIGNY010001307.1:27500-29927 GCA_020152595.1 Chiridota heheva
ATCGAAGTAATAAGTGGTCAATAAAGCACATTACTAAGCGCACATATTAGTTGAACTTGAAAACATTGATCAAGATCGAAAGCTGGAACCAAACATTCTTGAAGTATTTTTCTATTCAGTATTCAATTTACTTTCTGTAGAAGAATCCACAACATCCTTCCTTGTGTCAATACTCCATTGCTGAGAAAATAATTCTATCGAAACCTGAATAGGTATTAGCTTGCAGTAGAAGAATCAAATGACTTTATATTTATATTGGAGCTGTATTTGAATAAGCAAGAGGCAATGTACAAGTGCATGGCTCTTTTTTAACTTAAAAAAAAACACTTTATTCACACGTTTATCAAACTTTATGGGTCGCTAAAATATATTGATTAATTTTCATTATGTAGTGCATGTATTTTGTCAAAATAACTTGTAATGTTTTCTTTCTTGTTTTAAGCTAGAATTAAACAATATTATTACTTACTAACCTCTATAAGAAAATGTATTATCCATCATTCACAGGATTTCTATTTCATGGCAATTGTTTATTGTTTTCAACCATTGCATGCTGATTGAACACTAACGTATTGTTTTCTCTTCAAGATATGCACTCATATCATTTCAACTGAAATAAATTTGCTCAATTTCAACTAGAGCTGAAAGCAGTTTGATGAGAATTATTACATAAATGCAACAAATTGTCTTTTAAAGAACAAGACTCTCAAGAATTGTTTTGCTGTTGTCTTTCGTACATATTTGTGGAATATTAAGGTTTATTTGGTGTGCCTTTAATCCTTAATAGCAAGAAAGGGATTTCGCGCGTAATTGCTACAAGCGTTTTACACATCGTTGCAGGTAAAACTTCGGATTGGATTTATTGAAGTAGTACTTTTTCTCATAGTTCATATGCAATTTGCACTTTTGAATTGCTTTGTAAGATTTCTATACCACTTTATCTATTAAGTATATACCTGTTTCAGGTTTGTCGTGAACAGGTAATAAATAACCACTCATGTCTTAAATCAAATCTGCCAGGATTTAAATTTCGCGAAGATGGGGAGAAATAATGCATAGAGACTTATGCCAGAATAACATATGATGCGAAGAAAGGAGAAATAATACCTGGAGAGTTCTGCCAAGACGAATATGCCGCGAAGAGTGGGAGAAATATTTCATAGAGAGTTCTGCCAGAATTCATATGCCGTGAAGAGTGGGAGAAATAAAATATGGAGAGATCTGCCAAGATGCATATGCCGCGAAGAGTGGGCAAAATATATGGAGAATTCTGCCAGGATGCATATGCCTTTGATAGTGGGAGAAATAAAATATGGAGTAATATGCCAGGATACATATGACGCGAAGAGGTGGAAAAATAATACATGTTGAGTTCTGCCAAGATGCACATGCCGCGAAGAGCGGGAGAAATAATACATGGAGAGTTCTGCTATGATTTATATGCCGCGAAGAGGTGGAGAAATAAAATATGGAGAGATTTGCCAAGAGGCATATGCGCGAAGAGTGGGGAAAATATATGGAGAATTCTGTTAGGATTTATATACCTTTGATAGTGGCAGAAATAAAATATGGAGAAATATGCCAAGATACATATGACGCGAAGAGGTAAAGAAATAATACATGGTGAGTTCTGCCAAGATGCATATGCCAGGAAGAGTGGGAGAAATAATACAGGGAGAGTTCTACCAAGACGAATAAGCCGCGAAGAGTGGGAGAAATGATACGTGGAGAGTTCTGCCATGATTCATATGCCGCCAAGAGTGGGAGAAATAATACATGGAAAGTTCTGCCTAGTGCATTCACTGCGGAGAGTGGGAGAAATAATACATGGAAAGTTCTGCCAAGATGCATATGCCAGAAAGAGTGGGAGAAATAATACGTGGAGAATTCTGCCAAGATGCATATGCCGCAAAGAGTGGGAGAAATAATACGTGGAGAATTCTGCCTAGATGCATTTGTCGCCAAAAGTGGGAGATATAATACATGGAAAGCTCTGCCAGGATTCATATGCCGCGAAGAGTGGGAGAAATAATACATGGAGAGTTATGCCAGGATTTTTATGCCGTGAAGAGGGGGAGAACAAATACATGGAAAATTCTTCCAGGATGCATATGCCGCAAAGTGTTGAAGAAATAAAACGTAGAGAGTTCTGCCTGGATTCATCGTCGTAAATAGTGGGAAAAATAATACATGGAGAATTTTGCCAAGATACATATGCCGCCAAGAGTAGGAGAAATAATACATGGAAAGTTCTGCCATGATTCATATGCCGCCAAGAGTGGGAGAAATAATATATTAAGCGTTCTGCCATGATGCATATAGCGAAGAGGAGGAGAAATAATACATGGAGAGTTCTGCCAAGATGCATTAGCTGCGAAGAGCGGGAGAAATAATACATAGAGAGTTCTGCTATGATTCATATGCCGT
>JAIGNY010001308.1:5000-20000 GCA_020152595.1 Chiridota heheva
AAGGTCCTTGACTCGGACAGCCTAAAGGTCCTTGCCACGGACAATATAAAGGTCCTCGACTCTGACAGCTTATTATTATTATTTTTTTATTATTATTCACAACTTCTACAGCGCCAAATCCAAAAAAGGCTCTTGGCGCTTTACAAAAGACAAAACATGAAAGACACAATAAAAGCTTAAATACAGTAAAACGATACAAGGACCTAAACAGTATAAAACCTTTAAAAAAAAATATTAAAAAAAAGAAAGAAAAAAAGAAGGTATATACAAACTATAAAAGCAGTAAAAAGCGAGGTAGAAAGGTATAAAACTGGTAATGTACAAAAAGTAGAACTTACAAGTAAAAAAAACAAGCAAAAGTACTGAAAATAGCTATGAGTCAAAAGCAGCCACAAACAAGTGAGTTTTGAGGAATTTCTTGAAAGTTTTGACATCAGGGGCACATTTTATGAAAACGGGCAAATTGTTCCAGAGGGTAGCAGCAGAGTGACTACAAATTCTATCTGAGTAACGGGCAGTGTTGGTTTTGGGAACAACAAGTAAATATCTATTTTGTGATCTAAGATTACGAGGTGGATTATAAAGGGTAAGTTCATCAGCCAGGTAGGCAGGGGCGAGACCATTTAGAGATTTATAAGCAAAGAGCAGTATTTTGAAAGTAGGTCTGTAACATACAGGGAGCCAGTGGAGTTGTCTAAGAATGGGTGCAATGTGGTCATGCCGGGGAGTTCTAGTAATTAAACGGGCTGCACAATTTTGAACCCGTTGGAGTTTCTGTAATGTGGTAAAATTTACACCATACAAAAGAGAATTACAATAATCTAATCTAGAAGTTATAAAAGCATGAACTAAAATACGGCAAGCATCATCAGTTATAAAATTTCTTATCTTACTAATAGAACGTATATGAAAATAGCATGTCTTGATCACTGATTGCACGTGCTGGTGCATTGTTAAATTGTTATCCAAAAGTACACCCAGATTCCTAACTGAAGACACTGGATGCAAAGAACAAGTACCAAGTTGATTGTCAAAAATGTTAGAACAGGTGGAGAATAGATGAAAACAATAAATTCAGTTTTATCATCATTAAGTTTCAATTTATTGTTTACCATCCAAATGCGCAAGTCATCAAGGCAAGCTTTTAACTTCAACTTAATACTTTCCCAATTATCAGACCTCCGAAAAGTAATATAAAGCTGGGTGTCGTCAGCATAACAATGAAAATCTATTTTATGCCGTCTCAACAATTCACCAAGTGTGTACATGCAATAAACCACTGGACCTAAAACAGATCCTTGAGGAACCCCACACTTTAAAGGCTTCCCCTCAGATTTTATTTCATTTATATTAACACATTGTACCCTGTCACTCATGTATGATTTAAGCCAATCCAAAGAGTTAGATGTGATGCCAAAAGAATATTGAAGTCGACGAAAAAGAATCTGATGATCGATTACATCAAAAGCTGCCGACATATCTAGCATTATTAGTACACACTGTGATTTTCCATCCAAAGCCTGAGCAATATCATTGTGAACTTTGAGTAGCGCACTTTCAGTTGAGTGTAACTTGCGATAGGCAGATTGGAGCGCATCGTGAAGATGATTCGTGTCCAAATGCTTATGGAGGCGACTGGCAACGACTTTTTCTAATACCTTTGAAATGAATGGTAAATTAGAGACCGGGCGATAATTTATCATGTCATTCTTCTCTGAGCCAGATTTCTTCAGAATAGGAGTAACATTTGACCGCTTGAAAATGCTTGGAACTATTCCTTCCTCCAAAGAACGATTAACGATAGATGTTATGATAGTGAGGAGGGGGTTGAGGCTTTTCTTCAGTAAACACGTGGGTATGGGATCAAGACTTAATGATTTGCTTGGGGACTCGGTGATGATGCTTTTTATCTCATCAACACAAGTAGGAGTAAATGCCGTCAGGGGGCGGTTTTTGAATTCCACATCACCCACAAAAGCATCCACATTGACTGTTTCGGAATCGAACTTGCTTCGCGAATGTTATTCACTTTACGTTAAAAGAAATCTCCGAAATCCTCAACCAAAGTGTTAAGCGATGTGTAACTTGGTAGGACTTTGTCATCACTTTGACCTATGAGGTGTCTGGTTAGCTTAAAGGTTCTCGACTCGGACAGCTTAAAGGTCCTTGACTCGGACAGCTTAAAGGCCCTTGACTTGGACAGCTTAAAGGTCTTTGACTCGGACAGATTAAAGTTCTTACTCTACAGTATTCATGAGATATACATCACATTTACTAAATTCGAAAAATGGGCTAGCCTCCAATATACCCAATGCATATTGTACACAACAAAATAAACAATTTCATTGAACATTGAGGAATAATTTACCAGAGAATATTATTTTGCATATCAAACTGACACACAAACAAACATTTGAAAATGTTGATAATATGAAGATGTGTGAACAAAAGCATCAACTATGAATCACGTTCAAGAGGATTCTAACAAAAATAAAATGTTACATTCTGAATAAATTGATGCAAAGTATAATATGCATGTAATGGAAAGGAAAATGTATGCAAATATAATTGGTAAAAGCTAATCAATTATGTAAGTACATACGAGATATATCAGCCCTGGCAATAAAATATGCTGACTGGTCAATATAATCAGGTGACCGTCACATGACACAGGTTGGCTATTCATTGCTTCATGCAAAATCCTAACCAATGTCTCATAACCATAGTATTACACTAACATTCATGTGCTTCACTATTCATCCAAGAAGCACCTGACTAGTCATGTGACAAATGAGTCCTTATATGACTCACAAAAGACATCTGGCAGATTAATCAACTAACCAAAGGTGAATGACCAGCAATTTTTTAGGTACCGTGACTTTCAACTGGTTCCAGGTATGTAGCGGGATAGTAACCAGATTTAATGCTGGTGCGAACTTTGACCCATCCATTATCCTCATTTCCAGACTGAATGACAATCTATTGAGTTTGAAAATCAGAGATTCAAAAAAGAATTGAAGTATATGGAAATGCATTAACTGAGTGAGGTGTATGCATACAACACAGGAAGTAGCTGCCTTTGTCCTTAAAGGATTAGATCAGTGGTCAGGCAAGTATATGACTAGTCTGATTTCAGTCGTTTCTACAGAAATGATACCAAACTTTAAATAAACTTGAATATCTCCTTAAAGGAAAAAGATTTTTGAATGCTTTTTAACCATTTTGTTTGTTTTAAAGTCCTCTTTTATCGAAGATTAACTTTATTGACCCCTAAACTAATCCTTTTACCAAATTCAGAACACTCATCAACATAATGCTTACGTTATCATTCCCTCGAAACATAGGTAGACATTTGGGGCAAATATTTCAAACTGAATGACAATCTATTGAGTTTGAAAATCAGAGTTTTATAAAGAAACTGAAGTATTGATTCGACAAAGTAAGCACCACTGACCATTTTTGACGTTATTGGATAAATTTGAAGACTTAAAATCAGTTTTGTTACATTATTTGCTTATTTTGTGTCTCACACTAATATGTATTTGTAGCGCTCATGCTGAAAAGTTTCTCTTTAAGCATATCCACGCCCGAGTTAATCCTGAAAACTCAGGTATGAAAATTACCAACCCGACTTCCTGTCCAGTGTATTGTGTTTCCACTCCAAACAATGATTGTTTATCTGCCATTCCCATGCACACTACAGTCAAGTAGCCCAAGGTTATTTGTGTATATTACACAAAGTCAGAGCTGAATAATCAAGGCACTTTTGTAATTAAAATGACTCATCCGTGTTAGGTGTCTTAGAGGAAGAAATTTGTTTGCAAACTGGTGATTAAAATAGCTGTGGATCAATGCCTGAGGTGATGTGTGAATTAACTGTGAATGATTGACGGACCATATCTCCTAAGAAAAGATATTGCTTCATGGTGTTATTGTGGGGCTAGTATAGAACCAGTTCCCACAATGCAGTTCAATAGCACACTGTACCCAGTCCCGGAGCATGGGCGCTTATTAAGTAAAAGCTTCAGGTTTAAAAAGTGGAGCAAGTATATTCGCTTATGATGTTGAATACGGTACTTGAAAATGCATTACGTAAGGTGTTGCTCATGAAATTCAGAACACACATCAACATCAGCTTAAGTTATCATTGCCTGGATACGTAGATGGACAAATGAAGGGACAAAACACATGCACAAAGAGATACTTCACAGTTGTTGACATTTGAACACCTCTGTATATTTATCATCATGAAAATCTGTTGCAATGGATTTGATTTTAGTCTTAAATCCTCAAAGCCTACAAGGTTGGACAAAAACATCACTTAAAATCACTCATGTGCACTAAGATATTCCACAACATCATCAGCAAAGGATTCAAAAACAGAAACAAAGTAGTCCTTCAGAACCTCAGCCATATCCTTACCACTAATGACGTAACACCATCATTAGGCTACCTGGAACTGGACCAAAACCTCCATGGGGACCAAAAACCTCCTTGTTTTTGTTTTGATCGAACATAAGAGTGAAATGACTTAGGATCAATCTTAACCTCTTTGGACAAACGTTTTTCAAAAAGCACTTTATTATCTCTTATCAAACCCTTTGTGAATTTTTCATGATCGTTATACCTATAGCTCAGCAGGACACCCACTGTTTTTATAACAACGCCACAACTTGTTCTTCTCCCGAACAGCATGCAAAACCTCCCGAGACATCCACACTGGCCGATTACGCCTACATAATTTCTTTAATGGGACAAAGCTAATGTATTCACACCCTCCAAAACTTTAGTTCGGAAAACATTATTTACCCCATTACCTCATTGTGATTCAAAGAAGAATTTGTCACACCTCGTTAATAAACTGTTCTAATAATAAATGTATGAATCTGAATCTGAATCTGAATCGGTTAAGTTGGCAAAAATCATTTAAGAGGACATGAACGCCAACCGAGCGTAAAAAGTATGAGTAAAAACTATAAAAAAACTAGTTAGCAATACAAGTGTTAGTAAGTTTAGCTTTGAAACAGTTAAGACTTGGTGCATGTAGCCTACAATGTCTGACGGTAAAGCATTCCAATCCTTTAGTGTGTGAGGGAAGAAAGAGTGTTTATATACATTCTTTTTAGCATAGGGAACCTGGAAATTAAGGTCATGATTATTTCTTGTATTAGTTCTGACGGTGGGAATAAGTTCATCTTTATTGATGGCGACAAGATTGTTATTGATTTTATATAGCATAGGCCTATGTAGCCGGGTGTTGTGTCTTCTTGTTTTTAGCAGGGCCAATCTAATTTATGAAGCATGTTTTTTTACACTAGATTTATAAGAGTAGTCTGCCATACAGAACCTGGCTGCTCTCCTTTGAATATATTCAAGTTTATCCACATCGCACCGGTGATGGGGTCCCAGACTGCAGATGCGTACTCAAGTACTGGCATGCTCCTGTCTTAAAATGGCTGCGCCCTCTGAAAGAAATTGCGGGGAAAAGTTTGCAGCTGGTTTGCATAGTAATCAGCTCTTATTTCAACATACATTAAATGCGATTATTGCAAAGGTAGTTTTTCTCTTATCTGTGTTAATTTGATAGGTCAGTTAGTGTCTTCCTCCGTAATATTGGAAGCGGAAAGTTGTCTTTAACTTTCATTGCACTTACTCTTGCATACGTAATCCGCGAAATTACCAACTAAGTAATGACTACAGTACAGTGTAATGTCTACAGTATGAACATGTGCTAACATTAGGCCACACTCCAGATGGCAGTCACAGAGGTTGGGTTCCATAGGAAATACAGTCATTTCCTGCGGAATTTCTTTCTCTGTTGTAACAAAAATACCCTGGCCACAAATCAATTGATAAATTCCTTCCTTATGCCTAATTTAGAGTGAGGGCATATCCCAGTATGGCAGTAGTATCCGATTTTAACGTTAGCTAAAACAATTTAAGCCTAATATTTCTCTTCCTAGAAGTCAAAATATACATCATTTATAAGCTTCATGAACCTTGGAGTCGGGTAGCTCAGTTGGTAGAGCACACGACTGAGATGCTGGAGGTACCTGGTTTCTGGTTTAAGCCTCGGACAGGTCTAACCAGTTTTTCCACAGTTATGCAGAACTGCAGACAGGTACGCCGATCATCAAAGCGGAAGTACGTTGTTTGCAGCTCCTGCTCCTCATTCAGCTGTAGAGAGAAGTGGCAATGGTTGAATGGTGCTCGCCGTCCTTCGAAAGGGACGTTAAGCCGTCGGTCCCGATGGTAGGACAATCACACCCTACCTGGTTCTCTGAACACTTCCCGAAAAGAGTAGGGTGAAAACCCGGTGTTCATCCACTTCCGTCCCGGTCGCACGAGACTGGCATCTGCTATGCAGGCTATAGCTTGGCCTCTATGCTCCATGTAGGAGTTTTGCCGAGTTCCCGTGAGGGAGGATCATGTACAAACAAACAAACAAACCTGTGTATATCACTGTCGATGACCAAGATGCAGACCGAAGTCTTTAGACAGCCATTCATGTAGTCTAGGCCCAATCAGTAATGGAAAATGCATAGGTCTACATGTATTAATGGGCAAAATCTTTCGATCGATCTTCTTTACTGTTGATTGACCCAAAAATGGTGTAGAATTTACAATCAATCGTTTGTTATTAGTACTGTTTGTCATTTCTAAGCGATTTTCCTAGTAATCAACAGTTAACAACCGTTTAACGGATTTGCATAAGCACGCAAACGACTGGTTGTTTAAAGTCTACACTTGTCTCGAAGCAATCACAGATAACAACAGACGTACTAAAGTTGCTAAAATAAAGCTGGAAATTTTCAGCATACAGGAGGTGGGTAGCGATTTTTTTTTCTTTTTCAAAAGCGGATTTATCTTAGGATTTTCGGGAGACATAGCCATGGATAGGCCGGGGCATACTTGTAAGTTGAAGGAATGAGTTTCCCAGCAAAATAGCGGTTTCGCATAGGGAGCCTATCTGT
This sequence comes from Chiridota heheva, assembly GCA_020152595.1. Lineage (NCBI taxonomy): Eukaryota > Metazoa > Echinodermata > Holothuroidea > Apodida > Chiridotidae > Chiridota > Chiridota heheva. The sequence goes on from JAIGNY010001308.1 coordinate 11,975, forward strand.
GAATGACCCCTATGGTTGGCATTTGGCAACCAGTTATGCTGCGTAGGAAATCCCACAATTTCTGAAGAAATTTCATTCCTACAAAAATACGCTGATCTCCCATTAAGCTACAGTACAGTACTTCTGAGACTAAACTTTTGTATTAGGCCTAGGCCCACTGGAAATCTCCATTGACAATTCTGTTTAAATTTTTTAATGCACTTGTCAATTGTATGACTCACCACTACACCCCCAGACAAGGTGATTCATTGCACCAAAGTGGATGGACAAACATATACATTGATGCACCACTCAGTCACTTAGGTGACTGTTCAATCACCTCTGTACAAATTCAATGGGCCTGAAGTAAATTGGCCCACCCCAGAGTCACTGGTGACTGACAATTTGGCACAATGATGCACATGTGAGTTACTATTTCATATTTCAATGACTCACCTTTGACTGACATTGCCGAGGGTAGTAGGGGTGAGTCATACAACTGACAAGTACATCATTCTTGTTTTCTTATAACATTTGAATGATTAAATACAGAAATTAAGATTACGTTGTAGCTTGAAAGTTCCTGAACACTGAACTACTGTAAGCAAAATTGTCATTTGGATATCAACCCAGAAGTTTGATGAATATTTATTGCTAACTTGGATTCGTTAAGAGCACATCGGAAAGCGAAACCTAGCTGCTCTTATTTGAAGGATTTTTGGAAGGGAAATTTTCTTTTTTGTGTCGGTTTTCATGATAAATATTAATAAAAAGTATATTTTCAATATTCAGGGATTTCAGTTGGGGGAGGTTTAAAAGTAAATGGCGGAAAACATTTACAAAAAATGTAAAAGTTGTTTTTCCATTGAGTTTATATGTACATGTACATGTGAAGCAGGGCTCAAAATACCTCACTAGCCTGACTGAACTATCCACAAGCCTGTTTTTTCCTGTCGGACATTAAGATACTTAATTTATTTTGATATTATTGTAAGGCTAGCCCAACGTGCTTGAATGTGGAAATTGAGCTAGCCCACACATAAAGTCAGCTCGTCCCGAACAAGCGGACTTTTGCTAATTTCGAGCACTGACGTAAAGTTATGTGGTAACTTTGCGAGTGGTCCTTCTACGGAGGAAACCATACTGTGGCCTATAGCTGGCTGCCTGCATCAAAGTCATGTCCCATTTATCTTATTATCACATCATCATTCTTTAATCAACCTCTATAAATTAGGTGATTGACAACTTTTTCAACCAATCACTGTAGGAATTAGCCAAGCAATAAAATCTGCATAGTGGGGCAAACATCCTACGTGGTACTGGTACAGTACAGCTAGCTAGCAGTGCGTGCTCATGCAGTCAACGCAATATACTGTGCAAATCAAATTTTTGCATACACAGACTGAGTGGCGACAAGATGATGAACAAAGATTGCGCAATACGGGCCCGCTGCCCGTATGAGACAGGAACAAGCAGGTTTTCGCCCAAAGAGGAGATCCACAGAACAGATTTTCATTCGGAGGAACATACTGGAGCATGAATGGAACACATCTCTGCATGTGCATTTTATTGACTTTGAGAAAGCGTTGGATTTTCTACACTGAAAGTTTATGGAGCATCATGAGAGAATACTGGATGCCTGACAAGATCATCAGAATTGTAAGATCACTGTATGACAACTTTGAATGTGCAGTTTGTAGACGATGGCGAATTGACAGAGTGGTTCCAAGTATCATCTGGTGTGAAGCAGGGTGTGTGATGAGTGGTTTCCTGTTCTCACTGGCAATAGAATGGATGATGAAGAAGGTGGTAGTACAGTAGGTAAAAGGACAGGCATCAGATGGAGATTGACTTCGCTACTCGAAGATCTAGAATTCGCAGACGATATTGCTTTGCTCTCAGCTAGACATGACCACATCCAAAGGAAGACAGAGAGGATGGTAGAGATGGCAGGAAGGATTGGTATGAAGATGAATGTGAGGAAATGTAAGCACATGAGAATGAACACCAGGGTAGAGACGGCAGTGAAGATTGAAGACGAGGAGGTGGAAGACAGAGAGGATGGTAGAGATAGCAGGAAGGATTGGTATGAAGATGAATGTGAGGAAATGTAAGCACATGAGATTGAACACCAGGGTAGAGACGGCAGTGAAGATTGGAGACGAGGAGGTGGAAGACAGAGAGGATGGTAGAGATAGCAGGAAGGATTGGTATGAAGATGAATGTGAGGAAATGTAAGCACATGAGATTGAACACCAGGGTAGAGACGGCGGTGAAGATTGGAGACAAGGAGGTGGAAGACAAAGAGGATGGTAGAGATAGCAGGAAGGATTGGTATGAAGATGAACATGAGGAAATGTAAGCACATGAGATTGAACAACAGGTAGAGACGGCAGTGAAGATTGAGACAAGGAGGTGGAGACAGAGAGGATGGTAGAGATAGCAGGAAGGATTGGTATGAAGAGTGAAGATTGAGATTGACCAGGTAGAGAGGAGGTGGAAGACAGAGAGGATGGTAGAGATAGCAGGAAGGATTGGTATGAAGATGAATGTGAGGAAATGTAAGCACATGAGATTGAACACCAGGGGTAGAGACGGCAGTGAAGATTGACCAGGGTAGAGAGAGGAGGAGGTGGAAGACAGAGAGTAGAGAGCAGGAAGGATTGGTATGAAGATGGTAGAGATATTGCAGGAAGGATTGGTATGAAGATGAATGTGAGGAAATGTAAGCACATGAGATTGAACACCAGGGTAGAGACGAGCAGTGAAGATTGAGACGAGGAGGTGGAAGACAGAGAGGATGGTAGAGATAGCAGGAAGGATTGGTATGAAGATGAATATGAGGAAATGTAAGCACATGAGATTGAACACCAGGGTAGAGATGGCAGTGAAGATTGGAGATGAGGAGGTGGAAGACAGAGAGGATGGTAGAGATAGCAGGAAGGATTGGTATGAAGATGAATGTGAGGAAATGTAAGCACATGAGATTGAACACCAGGGTAGAGACGGCAGTGAAGATTGGAGACGAGGAGGTGGAAGACAGAGAGGATGGTAGAGATAGCAGGAAGGATTGGTATGAAGATGAATGTGAGGAAATGTAAGCACGTGAGATTGAACACCAGGGTAGAGACGGCAGTGAAGATTGAAGACGAGGAGGTGGAAGACAGAGAGGATGGTAGAGATGGCAGGAAGGATTGGTATGAAGATGAATGTGAGGAAATGTAAGCACATGAGATTGAACACCAGGGTAGAGACGGCAGTGAAGATTGGAGACGAGGAGGTGGAAGACAGAGAGGATGGTAGAGATAGCAGGAAGGATTGGTATGAAGATGAATGTGAGGAAATGTAAGCACATGAGATTGAACACCAGGTAGAGATGAGGAAGGATTGTATGAGAAATGGTGAAGACCAGGGTAGAGACAGTGGTGAAGGAGGTGGAAGACAGAGAGGATGGTAGAGATGGCAGGAAGGATTGGTATGAAGATGAATGTGAGGAAATGTAAGCACATGAGATTGAACACCAGGGTAGAGATGGCAGTGAAGATTGGAGACGAGGAGGTGGAAGACAGAGAGGATGGTAGAGATGGCAGGAAGGATTGGTATGAAGATGAATGTGAGGAAATGTAAGCACATGAGATTGAACACCAGGGTAGAGATGGCAGTGAAGATTGGAGACGAGGAGGTGGAAGACAGAGAGGATGGTAGAGATAGCAGGAAGGATTGGTATGAAGATGAATGTGAGGAAATGTAAGCACATGAGATTAAACACCAGGGTAAAGACGGCGGTGAAGATTGAAGACGAGGAGGTGGAAGACAGAGAGGGTTTTGTATATTTTGGAGCTAAGGTCAGTAAAGAAGGAGGTGGAACAGAAGATATCAAAAATAGACTAGGAAAGGCAAGATGCGCATTTAGGAACCTTGGGAGAGTATGGACAAATGGTGCAATTGGCAGACAAACCAAGATACTACATTAGTACGGTCAGTATTGCTACAATATATGGAAGCGAAGCTTGGAAAGTGACAAAGAGAGAAGAACAAAGGCTAGATGCATTTCAGTTCAAATACTCAAGACAAATATTAAGAATACCTTGGACAGAATTGGTGAGCAATGGCAGGATCATAGAGTTAACAGGGATTAATCAAATTATTGATGAATTAAGGAGACGTAGATGAAATTGGATTGTGCATGTGATGAGGCAAGAGGTGACGAGTCATGCAAGAGTAGCATTGGAGGAAAGTTGGAATTCCAAAGATAACATGGACGGTAACAACAGAGAGGGATAGATATGGGTGGAGAAGTTAGCCAGAGGTACAGAGAGCTGTAGAGGATCGTGAATGTTGGAGAGTGAGCGTCATAGCCTTATATGCCGCAGGGCACAGAGAGATTTAAAGTTAAGGGACGGGCCTGCTGCAGGCTTTGTAAATCCTATTCCTGTCACTCAGAATGGTCAGCAAATGGAATTCTGTTAATTCCTTTGTAATAAAAACTCTAAAGATCTGGAGAAGTGCCATAAATGGATCAAAGCTTGCAGCAGACCACATGGAGACCCAAATGTTGATGTATTGGTACATGCATGTATACGGATTTGAGGTTTGGTTGTCCATCCTAGTTACCATGTTGCTATAGTGGGTGTGGCCTATTTCCGTCCTTGGTGAGTAATGCAATACTCACGACTGCGTGACTCTGCTGTCCAAGCCGAGGATATGCCATAGTTTGGACTTTAAATATTTTAAGTTCCTCCAAGAAGAAAGTATAAATATGATCCATTGCTTACGATGCTTCTGCTCAATTTTGTCAAACTGGAGAAGCTCCACGCTGAAGATCTTTGTCAAATTATTGGAAACTTTTGTACAATTTGGCAACATTTCTTGAATAATGAAGGAAAATTTCCTGAAAATTTAAGAAAACTTTTCTAAAATTGAAGAAAATTGCCTGAAAATGAAGAAAATTTCCAGAAAATTGTTAAAAACTTTACGCAAATTGAAGAATATTTCCCCAAAATGAAGGGAAATTGCACAAAAATAAAAGCTTCCACAAAAAGGAAGGACATTTTTATAAAAATTTAATGGGGATCAAAGGGGATTTTCCCAAAAATTGAAGAAAAGGTGACATGGAATCTGACTCTCTTCATTATTCGGGAGCCAAAATGGTACTTGGCCCACCAATAAAATCATTGCCCCCTGTTCCTACACCACTGCTGTACCTTAGCAGCTAATACATGTAACACCATGATGAATAACTCTGGCTTCAAATTTTCAGTCCAATGCATTCAAACTCACCAGATTGTTTATACAGTAACTAACTGATGAAAACATCGTTTTAAAAGTCCAAATGAATCCTCAGCCCCACATTTACCACAGCCTGGCAGTAACCAAATCCACAATACCTGCCTCTTCACAGTAAGTTCCATTGTGTGCATATAAATGATTGGGAATGTAATTACTGATGTGTAAAATTACTGAACTATCACGGATGGGTTTCTTAAATGCTTCTAGCAGATTCTAAATGTCATACCCGCAGAAATGGAGGTTCTTGCGGGTGAAAAGACTGAAATTTTGTAGCGAGGAGTAGGCGTAATGCATTATGTAGACCAAGGGTTCTCAATTAAAAATTACATTTTTTGAAGGGCCATCATTTTACAACAGCTTCAGACTGTGGGACAATCTGGTGGCAAAACCAGCGTCATGTGACAAACAAAACCTGTCAAAACAATCCCTGAATACAAACAAGTTGAGAGCGTGCACGATTAGAAGGATCCACGTCAGATGTCATCAGTTCTCTTATCCGCCTTCCTTTGACAAGCCGCGAGCCCAATTTATAGTGGAATTAAAGATAACATTTTATTTGATAAGCTGCGATGTTTTCTGTGAGCTGATCTGCCCAGGAAAAAAAAAAAACAATTGAGTATTTTGCGATTTCTACCAATCTCATTCGGATTGATCTTACATGCAAAGCACTGTAGTGCATCATATAATGACTATTGTTCGCGAGCCAGATTGGATTGCCTGGCGGGCCAGAATTGGCCCGCGGGCTGCCTATTAAGAATCACCGATGTAGACTCTGCAATGATTAATAATATCATATAATTAATGATGTTTTTCTCTGTTTTTTTTTTTTTTTACTCTATACAGTAGTATGAAAAGGAATTCCATGAAAGTTCAATTTTGGACCTGAATGAGATGACTATTTCTGACAAACCAGGTATAGTACTGTATGTTGATTCATTATCAGTGGTGTGCAACAACCAGAAAAACATTGTGCAGGTGGGTAAATTAAAAAAAAGGGGGTGGGGGCAGGAACAATCAAGATTTCTAAAACCAAGCTTTTGTAATATTACTACTGATGGACCCTGATTAAGAAGGAGGAATCATGATTAAACAGATGCACTATAACAGTCGCCAGTGTATTGTGTTGAATTTCACAAATTTAATTTTGCGGATAATTTGAACCAAAATCATACTTGCGTGATGTATTGTTAGTTTTATCTGAAAGATGTATTGTTAGTTTTATCTGAAAGCTGTATTGTTAGTTTTATCTGGAAGATATATTGTTAGTTTTATCTGGAAGATGTATTGTTAGTTTTATCTGGAAGATGTATTGTTAGTTTTATCTGGTAAATGTATTATTAGTTTTATTTGAAAGATGTATTGTTAGTTTTATCTGGAAGATGTATTGTTAGTTTGATCTGAAAGATGTATTGTTAGTTTTATCTGGTAGATGTATTGTTAGTTTTATCTGGAAGATATATTGTTAGTTTTATCTGGAAGATGTATTGTTAGTTTTATCTGGAAGATATATTGTTAGCTTTATCTGAAAGATGTATGGTTAGTTTTATCTGAAAGATGTATTGTTAGTTTTATCTGGAAGATGTATTGTTAGTTTTATCTGGAAGATGTATTGTTAGCTTTATCTGAAAGATGTATGTATTGTTAGTTTTATCTGAAAGATGTATTGTTAGTTTTATTTGAAAGATGTATTGTTAGTTTTATCTGGAAGATGTATTGTTAGCTTTATCTGAAAGATGTATTGTTAATTTTTCTGGTAGATGTATTGTTAGTTTTATCTGAAAGATGTATTGTTAGTTTTGTCTGAAAGATGTATTGTTAGTTTTATCTGAAAGATGTATTGTTAGTTTTATCTGGTAGATGTATTGTTAGTTTTATCTGGTAGATGTATTAAAATTGTATCTGGTAGATGTATTGTTACTTTTATCTGAAAGATGTATTGTTAGTTTTATCTGGTAGATGTATTGAAAATTTTATCTGGTAGATGTATTGTTCGTTTTATCTGGTAGATGTATTAAAATTTTATCTGGTAGATGTATTGTTAGTTTTATCTGCAAGATGTATTGTTAGTTTTATCTGAAAGATGTATTGTTAGTTTTATCTGGTAGATGTATTGTTAGTTTTATCTGGTAGATGTATTGTTAGTTTTATCTGATAACAACTCTCGTTAAATGTCTTAAATTACACAATTGACTTTCTTTGCTACGAACTGTTTGGTATTCTATGAGCAACTGAAATAGAAGCAGGGGAGCCCTTGGCCAAGCTTTGACTTCTAGGTGGCAAACGAAAGAATCAATTAAGGGCCCAAGAGTTTAACCTCACATAAGCTAAAACAAACTGTTGACCAAACAAGTAGGTTCATTGTTTGTTCAATCAGGGATAAGTACCCACAGCGTTGGAAGCTTTTACAAAGTTGCGGACTGGATTGTAAAATACTCTCAGCTTTTCTGATTTGTTAATATTCAGACTGATTACTACCAAGTCAATTGTTAATATTCAGACTGATTACTACCAAGTCAATTGTTAATATTCAGAATAATCAATTGTTAATATTCAGACTGATTACTATCAAGTCAATTACTACCAAGTCAATTGTTAATATTCAGACTGATTACTACCAAGTCAATTGTTAATATTCAGACTGATTACTACCAAGTCAATTGTTAATATTCAGACTGATTACTACCAAGTCAATTGTTAATATTCAGACTGATTACTACCAAGTCAATTGTTAATATTCAGACTGATTACTACCGAGTCA
>JAIGNY010001308.1:25000-30810 GCA_020152595.1 Chiridota heheva
CATGCCGGGAGTTCTAGTAATTAAACGGGCTGCACAATTTTGAACCCGTTGGAGTTTCTGTAATGTGGTAAAATTTACACCATACAAAAGAGAATTACAATAATCTAATCTAGAAGTTATAAAAGCATGAACTAAAATACGGCAAGCATCATCAGTTATAAAATTTCTTATCTTACTAATAGAACGTATATGAAAATAGCATGTCTTGATCACTGATTGCACGTGCTGGTGCATTGTTAAATTGTTATCCAAAAGTACACCCAGATTCCTAACTGAAGACACTGGATGCAAAGAACAAGTACCAAGTTGATTGTCAAAATTGTTAGAACAGGTGGAGAATAGATGGGATTTGGAAGAGAAAACAATTAATTCAGTTTTATCATCATTAAGTTTCAATTTATTGTTTACCATCCAAATGCGCAAGTCATCAAGGCAAGCTTCTAACTTCAACTTAATACTTTCCCAATTATCAGACCTCCGAAAAGTAATATAAAGCTGGGTGTCGTCAGCATAACAATGAAAATCTATTTTATGCCGTCTCAACAATTCACCAATAGGGCGTGTGTACATGCAATAAACCACTGGACCTAAAACAGATCCTTGAGGAACCCCACACTTTAAAGGCTTCCCCTCAGATTTTATTTCATTTATGTTAACACATTGTACCCTGTCACTCATGTATGATTTAAGCCAATCCAAAGAGTTAGATGTGATGCCAAAAGAATATTGAAGTCGACGAAAAAGAATCTGATGATCGATTACATCAAAAGCTGCCGACATATCTAGCATTATTAGTACACACTGTGATTTTCCATCCAAAGCCTGAGCAATATCATTGTGAACTTTGAGTAGCGCACTTTCAGTTGAGTGTAACTTGCGATAGGCAGATTGGAGCGCATCGTGAAGATGATTCGTGTCCAAATGTTTATAGAGGCTACTGGCAACGACTTTTTCTAATACCTTTGAAATGAATGGTAAATTAGAGACCGGGCGATAATTCATCATGTCATTCTTCTCTGAGCCAGATTTCTTCAGAATAGGAGTAACATTTGACCGCTTGAAAATGCTTGGAACTATTCCTTCCTCCAAAGAACGATTAACGATAGATGTTATGATAATGAGGCTTTTCTTCAGTAACCACGTGGGTATGGGATCAAGACTACATGATTTGCTTGGGGACTCGGTGATGATGCTTTTTAACTCATCAACACAAGTAGGAGTAAATGCCATCAGGGGGCGGTTTTTGAATTCCACATCACCCACAAAAGCATCCACATTGACTGTTTCGGAATCGAATGCTTCGCGAATGTTATTCACTTTACGTAAAAAAATATCTCCGAAATCCTCAACCAAAGTGTTAAGCGATGTGTAACTTGGTAGGACTTTGTCATCACTTTGACCTATGAGGTGTCTGGTTAGCTTAAAGGTTCTCGACTCGGACAGCTTAAGGTCCTTGACTCAGACAGCTTAAAGGCCCTTGACTTGGACAGCTTAAAAGGTCTTTGACTCGGACAGATTAAAGTTCTTACTCTACAGTATTCATGAGATATACATCACATTTACTAAATTCGAAAAATGGGCTAGCCTCCAATATACCCAATGCATATTGTACACAACAAAATAAACAATTTCATTGAACATTGAGGAATAATTTAATAGAGAATATTATTTTGCATATCAAACTGACACACAAACAAACATTTGAAAATGTTGATAATATGAAGATGTGTGAACAAAAGCATCAACTATAAATCACGTTCATTCAAGAGGATTCTAACAAAAAGAAAATGTTACATTATGAATAAATTGATGCAAAGTATAATATGCATGTAATGGAAAGGAAAATGTATGCAAATATAATTGGTAAAAGCTAATCAATTATGTAAGTACATACGAGATATATCAGCCCTGGCAATAAAATATGCTGACTGGTCAATATAATCAGGTGACCATCACATGACACAGGTTGGCTATTCATTGCTTCATGCAAAATCCTAACCAATGTCTCATAACCATAGTATTACCCTAACATTCATGTGCTTCACTATTCATCCAAGAAGCACCTGACTAGTCATGTGACAAATGAGTCCTTATATCTCTCACAAAAGACATCTGGCAGATTAATCATTAACCAAAGGTGAATGACCAGCAATTTTTTAGGTACCGTGACTTTCAACTGGTTCCAGGTATGTAGCGGGATAGTAACCAGATTTAATGCTGGTGCGAACTTTGACCCATCCATTATCCTCATTTCCAGACTGATTGACAATCTATTGAGTTTAAAAATCAGAGATTCAAATAGGGATTGAAGTATATGAAAATGCATTAACTGAGTGAGGTGTATGCATACAACACAGGAAGTAGCTTCCTTTGTCCTAAAAGGATTAGTTCAGTGGTTAAGCAAGTATATGACTAGTCTGATTTCAGTCGTTTCTATAGAAATGATACCAAACTTTAAATAAACTTGAATATCTTCTTAAAGGAAAAAGATTTGTAAATGCTTTTTAACCATTTTGTTTGTTTTAAAGTCCTCTTTTATCGAAGATTACCTTTATTGACCCCTAAACTACCCCTTTTACCAAATTCAGAACACTCATCAACATAATGCTTACGTTATCATTCCCTCGAAACATAGGTAGACATTTGGGGCAAATATTTAAAACTGTATGACAATCTATTGAGTTTGAAAATGAGAGATTTATAAAGAAACTGAAGTATTGATTCGACGAAGTAAGCACCACTGACCATTTTTTGACGTTATTGGATAAATTTGAAGACTTGAAATAAGTTTTGTTACATTATTTGCTTATTTTGTGTCTCACACTAATATGTATTTGTAGCGCTCATGCTGAAAACTTTCTCTTTAAGCATATCCACGCCCGAGTTAATCCTGAAAACTTAGGTATGAAAATTACCAACCCGACTTCCTGTTCAGTGTAGTGTGTTTCCACTCCAAACAATGATTGTTTATCTGCCATTCCCATGCACACCACAGCCAAGTAGCCCAAGTCTATTTGTGTGTATTACACAAAGTCAGAGCTGAATAATCAAGGTACTTTTGTAATTGAAATGACTCATCCGTGTTAGGTGTCTTAGAGGAAGAAATTTGTTTGCAAACTGGTGATTAAAATAGCTGTGGATCAATGCCTGAGGTGATGTGTGAATTAACTGTGAATGATTGACGGACCATTTCCCCTAAGAAAAGATACTGCTTCATGGTGTTATTGTGGGGCTAGTATAGAACCAGTTCACACAATGCAGTTCAATAGCACACTGTACCCAGTCCCAGAGCATGGGCGCTTATTAAGTAAAAGCTTCAGGTTTAAAAAGTGGAGCAAGTATATTCGCTTATGACGTTGAATACGGTACTTGAAAATGCATTAGGTAAGGTGTTGCTCATAAAATTCAGAACACACATCAACATCAGCTTAAGTTATCATTGCCTGGATACGTAGATGGACAAATGAAGGGACAAAACACATGCACAAAGAGATACTTCACAGTTGTTGACATTTGAATACCTCTGTATATTTATCATCATGAAAATCTGTTGCAATGGATTTGATTTTTAGTCTTAAATCCTCAAAGCCTACAAGGTTGGACAAAAACATCACTTAAAATCACTCATGTGCACTAAGATATTCCACAACATCATCAGCAAAGGATTCAAAAACAGAAACAAAGTAGTCCTTCAAAACCTCAGCCATATCCTTACCACTATTGACGTAACACCATCATTAGCCTACCTGGAACTGGACCAAAAACCTCCTTGGAGACCAAAAACCTCCTTGTTTTTGTTTTGATCGAACATAAGAGTGAAATGACTTAGGATCACTTAACCTCTTTGGACAAACGTTTTTCAAAAAGCACTTTATTATCTCTTATCAAACCCTTTGTGAATTTTTCATGATCGTTATACATATAGCTCAGCAAGACACCCACTGTTTTTATAACAACGCCACAACTTGTTCTTCTCCCGAACAGCATGCAAAACCTCCCGAGACATCCACACTGGCCGATTACGCCTACATAATTTCTTTAATGGGACAAAGCTAATGTATTCACACCCTCCAAAACTTTAGTTCGGAAAACATTATTTACCCCATTACCTCATTGTGATTCAAAGAAGAATTTGTCACACCTCGTTAATAAACTGTTCTAATAATAAATGTATGAATCTGAATCTGAATCTGAATCGGTTAAGTTGCAAAAATCATTTAAGAGGACATGAACGCCAACCGAGCGTAAAAAGTATGAGTAAAAACTATAAAAAAACTAGTTAGCAATACAAGTGTTAGTAAGTTTAGCTTTGAAACAGTTAAGACTTGGTGCATGTAGCCTACAATGTCTGACGGTAAAGCATTCCAATCCTTTAGTGTGTGAGGGAAGAAAGAGTGTTTATATACATTCTTTTTAGCATAGGGAACCTGAAAATTAAGGTCATGATTATTTCTTGTATTAGCTCTGACGGTGGGGATAAGTTCATCTTTATTGATAGCGACAAGATTGTTATTGATTTTATATAGCATATGTAGCCGGGTGTTGTGTCTTCTTGTTTTTAGCAGGGACCAATCTAATTTATGAAGCATGTTTTTTACACTAGATTTATAAGAGTAGTCTGCCATACAGAACCTGGCTGCTCTCCTTTGAGTAGATTCAAATTTATCCACATCGCACTGGTGATGGGGGTCCCAGACTGCAGATGCGTATTCAAGTACTGGCATGCTCCTGTCTTAAAATGGCTGCGCCCTCTGAAAGAAATTGCGGGGAAAAGTTTGCAGCTGGTTTGCATAGTAATCAGCTCTTATTTCAACATACATTAAATGCGATTATTGCAAAGGTAGTTTTTCTCTTATCTGTGTTAATTTGATAGGTCAGTTAGTGTCTTCCTCCGTAATATTGGAAGCGGAAAGTTGTCTTTAACTTTCATTGCACTTACTCTTGCATACGTAATCCGCGAAATTACCAACTAAGTAATGACTACAGTACAGTGTAATGTCTACAGTATGAACATGTGCTAACGTTAGGCCACACTCAGATGGCAGTCACAGGGTTGGTTCCATAGGAAATACAGTCATTTCCTGCGGAATTTCTTTCTCTGTTGTAACAAAAATAACTGGCCACAAATCAATTGATAAATTCCTTCCTTATGCCTAATTTAGAGCGAGGGCATATCCCAGTATGGCAGTAGTATCCGATTTTAACGTTAGCTAAAACAATTTAAGCCTAATATTTCTCTTCCTAGAAGTCAAAATATACATCATTTATAAGCCATGAACCTTGGAGTCGGGTAGCTCAGTTGGTAGAGCACACGACTGAGATGCTGGAGGTACCTGGTTTCTGGTTTAAGCCTCGACAGGTCTAACCAGTTTTTCCACAGTTATGCAGAACTGCAGACAGGTACGCCGATCATCAAAGCGGAAGTATTGTTGTTTGCAGCTCTTGCTCCTCATTCAGCTGTAGAGAGAAGTGGCAATGGTTGAATGGTGCTCGCCGTCCTTCCGAAAGGGACGTTAAGCCGTCGGTCCCGATGGTAGGACAATCACACCCTACCTGGTTCTCTGAACACTTCCCGAAAAGAGTAGGTGAAAAACCCGGTGTTCATCCACTTCCGTCCCGGTCGCACGAGACTGGCATCTGCTATGCAGGCTATAGCCAGCCTCTATGCTCCATGTAGGAGTTTTGCCGAGTTCCCGTGAGGGAGGATCATGTACAAACAAACAAACAAACCTGTGTATATCACTGTCGATGACCAAGATGCAGACCGAAGTCTTTAGACAGCCATTCATGTAGTCTAGGCCCAATCAGTA
>JAIGNY010001309.1:0-5000 GCA_020152595.1 Chiridota heheva
AAATGCACCGCAAATGTGCAGCAGTAAACAGTGAAACTAACAATAGGCCTAATGTTAGGCCATAAGGCTTTAAATCACGCAATCAAGGCCCGTTTCATCGACCAAAAACACTTGAATCGTGACAATCAGTACATTTACATGTAAATATTACCTGATGAGTCAAATAAATTTTGCAAGAAAGAAAAATATTGCATAATAAATAAACAGAAAAGGTTTTAACAAAGCTGAAATTCTGCATGCTTCGCAAGATGGCGGCCATTTTTGAGAGGACTGATATTTCAGAACTTCGTGGTGGTGGCGTAGTTTTGAAATGTTTCACGGCGAGGTATATCATAGGCCTCAGTATGCAAGATTTTCACAGAACTTTGAAAGCCGTAGCCAATAGGACAAACAAGTTGCGCGATGTTGAGTTTAAATGACATTGAAAGGAAGTTATCTGTTCTATCTAAACTGAATTTCCATGCATATTTTCCATAAAAATGATGATTTATACTGTAAAGTAAACTTTTACGATTTGGAAAGCAAAACTCAGCGTCTATTTGGGCAATGCAGTCAGTACTTTTGCCATACTAGTTGCGCGATTTTTAACTTAGCCTCGTAGTTTTGGAACAATTTTGGTGTATTTCGAAAATTACGGTACTAAACTCGTGTACCACGATACACGCTCGCTTTTTTAGGCGTGTACGTTTACTAAAATCCCTAAACGTTCACAGCTCTAAAATATACACTACTTCAATAACTTTAAAAAATTGTTTTTAATCATACAGAAACAATCAATTAACATTCAAAGAAATACATAAACATTTGCAATAGAATTGTTTCTATGACATTATCAAACATTTAATTCATCATACTGTACAAAAACTTTAAAATGCAATTGGGAAATCTTTAAAAATCTATATCTCCTGAATGGAATATGATATCAACCTGATTTTTGGACCACAATGGCTCTAAAAGTATGCTCTTTCAAATAAAATCTTACAAAAACCATGGGAATAATAACAAAAAACCATGGGAATTTTACAAAAAAACCATGGGAATATTACAAAAAAACCATGAGAATATTACAAAAAACCATGGGAATATTACAAAAAACATGGAATATTACCCAAAAAAACCATGGAATATTGCAAAAAACCATGTGAATATTGCAAAAAAACCATGGGAATATTACAAAACCCATGGGAATATTACAAAAAACCATGGTAATACTACAAAAAACCAGGGGAATTCTAGAAAAAACCATGGAATATTACAAAAAAACCATGAGAATATTACAAAACCATGGGAATATTACAAAAACATGGGAATATTACAACAAAAAAACCAAGGGTATATTACAAACAAACCATGGGAATATTATAAAAAAACATGGAATATTACCAAAAAAACATGAGAATATTACAAAAAACCATGGGAATATTACAAAAAACCATGGGAATATCAAAAAAACAAAAAACCCAAGGGTATATTACAAAAAAATCATGGGAATATTACAAAAAAACATGTGAATATTACAAAACCATGGGAATATTACAAAACAACCATGGAATATTACAAAAAACATGTGAATATTACAAAATTATGGGAATATTACAAAAAACCATGGGAATATTACAAAAAACGATAGAAATATTACAAAAACCCATGGGAATTTTACAAAAAACCATGGGAATATTACAAAAAAAACATGGGGATATTTCTTTAATTAAACTAAGAAACATATGGTAAAGGAAAACACTATTAAGATTTTCCCAATGACTCCATGTCCGTACCCTGACTTACCCGATATTCATGATTGTATCTGACGATTGTTCCTTCCCAAACAGGTGCATTGTCTTTGGCTCGGGATGCCTCTTTTTCAAAATACCAGAGACATTTCTGAGAGTACGTGTGAGATGAGAATAGGACAGTGTCTGAAGGGACAAAAACAATTGAAACGATATAAAGATTGCATCATCAGAGCTGTGTAGAAAAGAAACTATTCTGTCAAAAGAAAGAGATGGATATTGGCAACAAAAAACCAAGTAAATACATATAGAGAATACAAACCAGAACATCAATGATGTTGAAGCTCAACAAAATTTTGATGTTGCATATACATGTCAGTGGTGGGTGGTGGTTATTTTAGTTGTTGAAACAGGTATTCTTATTTTAATCCTCTCCATCAGGTCACAAGTTTAGCAGCATGTTGATTCTCAGATTAATGATGGTGCTGCCATGTATGAATTCAAGGGTAGGGGTGGGACAAAGGCAGCTTTCTAACAGTGAGGCATTATTTCACTTCACAATGCAAAATGTAAAATTTTGCCCTTTTCTGTGGGCAAATATTTTTTGAAATCAATACACATACTGCATATGAAATAAATAAGTTTCCTGATTTTCACTTCATAGTGATGTCTGAAAAATTATGCTTCTAACAAGCCTTTTTGTATAAATTAGATTGTGTGTTCCAATGGGTGGTGTCATCATGTCTCGGTCGATTACTGATGTTCTGTGAGGGTAAAGGTCAATTCACCCATAACATATGGTGAGAAAAAACATTTTGTAACTATACCAAAATTTCGAACATTTAGACATTCATGTTTAAAAAATGTGAAATACCCTCCTTCATTGCATATTTTAAGTACATGAAGCTGTACAATTCTCAGTCAGCACTTGACCTCTTGAACTCGTGCAAAATCTTTGGGAAAAGTTTGAAGAAATGTGTCTTTTCTAGCTTTTGTATCATTGCATGTTTTAGTTCATATTCAATCAGAAAACGTAAAGATCGTCATGAAAATTTACAGTAAATCACACTTATGGCCACTTCATCATAGTGTTAGCAAGGACTTCCACACTTTAGCTCCTTGGCTATAGACGTTTCAGGTCAAATGATGACCTACTTCTAACCACCAGAACCATTTACTGTACTATATGACATACAGTACACTATACTGCACTAAGCTGAAAAAAAGCTGTACCACTTGTTCTTCTTCAAAAGCTTTGAGACAAAAATTGTTGCTATTGTTTTAAATTTGCCTTTTCAAACATTTAAAAATATATAAAGGTGACACCATCATAATATATCATGAATGCATAATCATCCATGACAAAAACATACACATACATACAGTACATGATGGCATTTATGTTAGGCGCCTTTACCCAGCATCCATGACAAAAACATACACATACATACAGTACATGATGGCATTTATGTTAGGCGCCTTTACCCAGCATCCATGACAAAAACATACACATACATACAGTACATGATGGCATTTATGTTAGGCGCCTTTACCCAGCATCCATGACAAAAACATACACATACATACAGTACATGATGGCATTTATGTTGGCGCCTTTACCCAGCATCCATGACAAAACATACACATACATACAGTACATGATGGCATTTATGTTAGGCGCCTTTACCCAGCATCCATGACAAAACATACACATACATACAGTACATGATGGCATTTATGTTAGGCGCCTTTACCCAGCATCCATGACAAAAACATACACATACATACAGTACATGATGGCATTTATGTTAGCGCCTTTACCCAGCATCCATGACAAAAACATACACATACATACAGTACATGATGGCATTTATGTTGCGCCTTTACCCAGCATCCATGACAAAACATACACATACATACAGTACATGATGGCATTTATGTTGGCGCCTTTACCCAGCATCCATGACAAAAACATACACATACATACAGTACATGATGGCATTTATGTTAGGCGCCTTTACCCAGCATCCATGACAAAAACATACACATACATACAGTACATGATGGCATTTATGTTGGCGCCTTTACCCAGCATCCATGACAAAACATACACATACATACAGTACATGATGGCATTTATGTTAGGCGCCTTTACCCAGCATCCATGACAAAAACATACACATACATACAGTACATGATGGCATTTATGTTAGGCGCCTTTACCCAGCATCCATGACAAAAACATACACATACATACAGTACATGATGGCATTTATGTTAGCGCCTTTACCCAGCATCCATGACAAAAACATACACATACATACAGTACATGATGGCATTTATGTTAGCGCCTTTACCCAGCATCCATGACAAAAACATACACATACATATACAGTACATGATGGCATTTATGTTAGGCGCCTTTACCCAGCATCCATGACAAAAACATACACATACATACAGTACATGATGGCATTTATGTTAGGCGCCTTTACCCAGCATCCATGACAAAAACATACACATACATACAGTACATGATGGCATTTATGTTAGGCGCCTTTACCCAGCATCCATGACAAAAACATACACATACATACAGTACATGATGGCATTTATGTTAGGCGCCTTTACCCAGCATCCATGACAAAACATACACATACATACAGTACATGATGGCATTTATGTTAGGCGCCTTTACCCAGCATCCATGACAAAAACATACACATACATACAGTACATGATGGCATTTATGTTGGCGCCTTTACCCAGCATCCATGACAAAAACATACACATACATACAGTACATGATGGCATTTATGTTAGGCGCCTTTACCCAGCATCCATGACAAAAACATACACATACATACATGATGGAATTTATGTAGGTGCCTTTACCCAGCATCCATGACAAAAATATACACATACATACATGATGGCATTTATGTAAGGTGCCTTTACCCAGCATCCATGACAAAAACATACACATACATACATGATGGCATTTATGTAAGGTGCTTTTACCCAGCATCCATGACAAAGCCATACACATACATACATGATGGCATTTATGTAAGGTGCCTTTACCCAGCATCCATGACAAAAACATACACATACATACATGATGGCATTTATGTAAGGCGCCTTTACCCAGCATCCATGACAAAACCATACACATACATACATGATGGCATTTTATGTAGCGCCTTTACCCAGAATCCATGACAAAAACATACACATACATACATGATGGCATTTATGTAAGGCGCCTTT
>JAIGNY010001309.1:7500-30483 GCA_020152595.1 Chiridota heheva
TACCCAGCTAAGCGTAGCGAGGATATTCTGAGAGTTATACTTACCTTCCATGCTATTAATATGCAATCTGGTCACATGACCTGATTCTAATGCACTTCTAACCGACCCTAAAAGCGTAGTAACCAGCCAAGCCCTGACCTCCATAATACCTCTGTACCACCTCACTCAACATTCCACAGAGGCCTGAACGAGAGGGGGAGGGGGGGATGCATGGAAGGTAAGTATAACTCTCAGTAAATATCCCGCTACGCTTAGCGGGTAAATTACTTCAAGTTATACCTTACCTTCCATGCTATTAATATGCAATCAGATTGCAACCGAGGAAAGGAAGGAAGGGAGTTCAGGTCGCAGCACATTTTTTTTTTTTTTTTTTTTAATGGCTGGCACGAAAACTCGAATCGAATCCCGTTTAAAGGACAAAAATTCCTTCTCCTCTGAAGGATGAAAGACCTCAAGAGTGGGAAGAACTAAAACATAGTAAACCACGTCGAGGTACAGTCAAACCGAACAAGGCACCATTCGTTGACAGTAACGGAGGCAAACATCGAAAGAACCTGAGCAAAAAGCCCAGAAAAACAAGACAACCGGAAGAGCGTTTGGACACAATTACAGCAAAGTGTCCACAAAAAGCATACAAACCACACGGATTGGTCCACGAGGCGGAACGAGTAAACTACGATCGAACGGGCGTGTACCAACAAAAGCGAATTGAAGAAATCCCGGACAAGGAAAAATTCGTTAGCGCGTAACCAGCGTAAGAGCAAAAGTTACCAGGGGAACACGAGCGTTGAAAAGTGAGTCAGACCAACAACAAGAGAAAAACCGTGAAAAAGCGTTTTTTCCCGAGCGCGGCACGAGAGATCCCGGGAAAAGAGGTGATGCCCGAACCAGTGCATACGCGGCCGTTCTATGAACAGTGCAGACTACTTTAAAAAGAAAGTCACTGGACGATCTATCGGAGGAAAATGATACATGACACAATCTGAGGAGATCGCGTGTAACTTTCCAGTGGTCGCGAGTCAAAGACCGTAGACCCCACTGGAAAAACCCGGTGGATAGCTGCAAGTTATCCCAGAGCTCATGACTGAACCAAGCTTGAGAGAAGGCCCACCTCCACAACGGGGAGGGGGGTGAACAACCTCTCAGAAAGGCCATGCTTTGTCGAGGAAAGGCGGGCTAAGGCCACACCATCAAACGAAGCGCTCCGGGATGGAGATGCAGTCCGCCGGAGCCCGGGAAAGAGACAAAAATCGTCCCTGACCCGAGGCTCGTACATGAAGCCTGCAAGCTCTTGAGCAGCCAAAGTTCGTCCTGCGCCAAGACTAGAGGAACGATTCCAGAACTCTTGGAGTCCGTACCTCTCTGTTCGAAAAGGAGACCACAACAGTGGTGCAAAAACGGCGGGAAACTGAAAAGCCTCGCCCAGCACTAGCGGTAAAAAGGTGAACGAAAACCTCTGGCATTCTGCCTGTCGAAAAAGGTCAAGTACCCGTCATAAGGGGTCACAAGAAAAGTGCCCCTACCTCGATCAAGAAGCCTCTGTCGGCACCGACGGTGAAATCTGACAAGTGAAAACCTCGTTCCTTACACCAGGTGGGAGCACCCGCACCACCACCAAAGGGGGTAGCCACCGACTAAACGTGTAAAGCGGAGTGCGGAACGACACCACCTGCAGTCCAGAAAAGACTGCCGACCCTGAAAACAAAGGTTGTTTAAACCTACTAACCAAAAATCAAAGGCTAAGCGAAATAAAGAGGCAGGCCGTTAGTATAAAACGTATACAAGAAGGGCTGCCAACCGTGTAAGGCTATGTAGCTGTGAGACGGTATGGGTCGTAAGACAGCGAGCCGCATACAACATAGTCGGCGGCACCTGCGGGGTCTGAAAACTGTAGCAGTTGCGGGACGCGTAGCTCCAGGCCACACCTATCAACAGCGAAACTTGTCTAAGAAGTTGACTGGAAAAGTGTTAACGCACTCATTATAGTAAGAACCTTGAAACCGCTGGAGCCTACGGCTACGGGTGTGGAGAAAACGAATACCGTATGTCTGTATGCGGGCAGTTAAGTAACAGGCGTAAAACCGCATGGAAACAGCTTTAAGAAGGTGTTAAAGCACGGAATGAACCATACGCGCCGTTGTTGGTAATAGCTACCCAAGCGTGAGGTTGTCTATCAAAGGTCACCTATTGTCAAGAAAAAATATCCTTCATGGAGTTAATATTTGACAGGGGGTGTGCGTGATACTGCGTCAACCGTATGAGTCATAAACCCCAGCACTGGGGTAGAAATCACGAAAGAGTTGGCGTCCTGTGTATACTACGGACCGTTAATTCCGTTAAACACCCTGCACCACGGGCTGAAGCGTGGCTACTGGGGACTTCGCCGTACAAAGTATGCAAGCCCGTTAAGTATTATAGATCCGTTATAGGTTTCAAAGGCGTCAGCATGACAAGTAAAACCACTAGTCATTCGCCAACTTTGTCTCTGTGCACCACGGAGCAAAAGCTCGTGGTGGCCTCTGCGAGGGGACAACTGGTACTGGTCCCAGGCGACGAAGTAGCTATCAGCACAAAAAGAACCGTCTAGGTCTCGATAGCATTAACGCATCTACATCTGTAGCGTGAGTCGTTGTCTCAGTATACTTCTATTCACCACGGGGCCACTGAGTAAGTGGCTCGCAGCGTGGGAAGATGTACTCAGCAGCGTTCCGTTGAGAATAGCTAAAATATACTGGGGCGTAAGGAATAAGGAGGAGTTCACGTGCTCACGCAAGCTATCACGAGTCGCGGAACTGAGTTTGTTTCATCAGAGCTACAAAACCGGTAGCTGCGTGGGAAAGAGGGGACTACCGTCGTATTCAGTCGTGTCGGTAAGAGAAAACGGTCGCGGAACTCTGTAGTTCATGGCTACTGGTCCTCTACCACACAGCCGCGCTGCTGGTGTAGGCCGTTAACTCCGTTTGTATATAATCACTACGGAGGCGTGAGCGGCTCTGGCGCGGGGACTTCCGTCGACGCTAAAAGCCTCCCAGCAAGAAAAGCGACCGCGGAACACTGCAACACGGGGCTAACGGTCGCAATATCCTGAAGTTCTGTTACCGGGTTTATAAATGCGTTATGCGTAAACCGCGTTAATATCTGTAGAATTTGAGCGAAGGTCTGTTCGCGCGCAAGAACCATATTCAGAGTAGTTTGAACAGTCGTGGAACTACGTAACATGGGAGAATAGCTCTCGTGATGGTATGCCTCCCGTAAAAAAGAATTCTTATCACCCGAGAGCTAGGCCTCAAGCCCGAGCAAGCGCTAACACGCAGCGCATCCTGGGGCGTGACGTGCCGACAAGCGGGACTTGTCCTGCGTGTCCAAGAAACTGGTGAAAAACTCGCGGAACCGAGGCGTTCAATGCGAAAATCTCACCAAGTCAGCTCACGGACGTGGAGATCTCCTAAGATTGTTACTATCACCTGACCATGTAGCTAAAAAGCTAAAGGGTATACTATCGGGTGTAGCGTGCGTTATGCGTTACCTTGCTGCAGAACTATGCAGCCCTACAGAAAGCGTCATCCCATGCCCGTGCGGAGACGCGAGTTGTTTACGGACCCTTACGGGGCCGTGGAACTAAGCCGTGGGGCCATATGGAACCCGATGACCGGGCCGTAACCATCCCTAATGGACCGTGCAAGTAATCCAATGGCTCTACGACCAGCCATAAAAGGGTACTAACTCACGTATGACCCAGTAGGGCGCCTCTTGTGGGCCTACTGGTCCCATCACAAAACCGAGGACCACAGCGGTTACACGGGTTTGAACATGTCGATAATACCAAAGCGCAACCAAGAAGCGTTTACATGCGACGATCGCAGGACATTCAAAGGCGCGTAGCGCACTGACACTAGGGACCTGCCCTTCGTGTCAATGAGATAGGTGCAAAACATCGCGGAACTGTAACGTTCAATGCGAAAAATCCTACAGAGGCAGTTCACCGGCGTGGAACAGCGTAGCTAATGGCTACAGAGCGGGAAGAAAATAGCTCTCGTGATGCTATACTTCTGCGTGAAGATTGTCACCTATTCCCTGACCAGTAGCTTCCTAGCTAGCGGACTCAATTTCGGGGTTCATCGTGCAGTGTCACGTTATCCCGTTGCAAAAACTCTGAAGTCGTACAGGCCCGTGCGGTCTAGAAGCGTTTACGCTATGCATAGCGGGACCTCTTAGGTGCATAATGTACCCGGCTTTCGGAGGCCTGTCCTCCGTGCCTATGATACTGGTAAAGTAATTGCGGAACTGTAACGTTCCACGCGGATAATCGTATTAATGGTGTTCACATGATCGTGGAACTGCGTAGCTAAAGGCTACGGAACCATGGAGAGAATAGCTCGACGGTGCTATACTTCTTGTGAAGATTATCACTTGTCACCTGGCCACATAGCTCGTAGCTAGTGGATGCATATCCGGGTAAATGGAAATGCGTGTATGCGATATTCCGTTACAAAACTACGGAGCCGTGACGCATCGAACACGAGCCGCACTCTCTCAGTCGCACCTTGAAAATACCGGTCGCGGTGGAGTCTGTGCTCGACCACGCGCTTGAACCCAATCGCTGCAAAGAGTACAAAGAATGGACTCGCAGCATAATCTGCACGCGTAAGCGTGAGATGGATGTGACCGGGCGTAAATCAAAGAAGCGTTACACGCTACGCCCGGGACATCATGGGTGTGTAGAGCATCGACACTCGGAGACCTGTCCTCCATGTCCATGATACTGGTGAAAATAATTACGGAACTGTAATGTTCAGGCAGACAATCTTAATTGTGTTCGCGACGAGTCGTGGAACTGCGTAGCTAATGCTACGGGACCAAGAAGAAAATAGCTGTCGTGATGCTATACTTCTTGTAAACAAAGTCATCTGTCACCTGACCCACGAGCGTAGTAGCTAGTGGGCGTATATCCAGTTAACCGTACAGTGTACGTTATCCTGTTAAAAATAAGTTCCGCTCACTGGAGCCGTCCAATGGAACCAAAGGACCCGTAAACGCGGACCGTGGAATCGTATGGAACCGTGCGGACCCGTAAACGGGCGCGGAACCGTCAATGGAACTGTACGGACCCGTAAAACATGGACCGTGGAACGTACGGACCCATAAACATGGGCCGTGGAACGTGGAACTGCCATAGCCTTTCAGCTCACGGGACCAGAAGAAAAATAGCTGTCTCAATGCTATACTTCGGATTAACCGTACAGTGTACGTCTTTTAAGTGGCGCTCCGCTGAGAGTGGGCGGTGGCCCCGCCTCCCTGGCTTTGGGCCTGGGTGGCGGCAAGGGGGAAGACGAAGAGGGCCTATCAGACCATCGCTTCTCCACTTTCTCCGCCGCTCTTTGAAAATACTGGTCGTGGTGGAGTCTGTGCTCCGACCACGCCGCTAGGTCCCAATCGCTGCAAAGAGTACAAGGATTTGACTCGCAGCATAATCTACACGCGTAACACGTGAGATGGATGTCACCTGAGCGTAATTTAAAGAAGCGTTTGCACGCTACGCATCGCGGGACATCCTGGGTGAGTAAAACATCGACACTCGGGGACCTGTCCTCCATGTCTATAATGCTGGTGAAAATAAATCAGAACTGTAACGTTCAACGTAGACAATCTTAATTGCGTTCACACGAGCCGTGGAACTACGTAGCTAATGGCTACGGGACCAAGAAGAAAAATAGCTGTCTCAATGCTATACTTCTTGCCCAGAATGTCACTTGTCACCTGACCACGTAGCTTGGTAGCTAGTGGGCGTATAATCGGACTAGCCGTGACGTGTATGCGTTATCCTGTTATAACGGACCAGTAAGCACGGGCCGCGGAACCGTATGGAACCGTCCAATGGAACGTTAGCCCGTAAACACGGGCGCGGAACCATCCAAAGGAACCGTTAAGCCCGTAACGGGCCGCGGAACCGTATGGAACCGCCCAATGGAACCGTTCGCCCGTAACAATGGGCCGCGGAACCGTCAATGGAACCGTTAAGCCCCGAATAAGGGGCGGCGGAACCGTATGGAGCCGTCCAATGGAACCGTCCGGAACCAGAACCTTATGGTTCACGGAACCGCCCAATGGAACCGTCTGCCCTAAACACGGGCCGCGGAACCGTATGGAACCGTCCAATGGAACCGTTCGCCCGTACAACGGGCCGCGGGACCGTATAAAACCGTCCAATGGAATCGTTCGCCCCGTAACAACGGGCCGTGGAACCGTATGGAACCATCCAATGGAAACGTTCGCCCCGTAACAACGAGCCGCGGAACCGTATTGATCTTAATTTTTCTCTTTACAACTTAAGGGCGCAGCGCCCCTAAGAGGATATCTTCTCTCTCTTGAACTATCTTGACTCTAGGTGGCGTTCACTTGGAATCCGGCCTAAGGCGCAGCGCCACTGAGTTAATCAGAGCTTATCTCTCTCTTACCTTTCCAAACCTCTCCACTTTAGGCGGCGTTTTTTCAACGCCCCTAAGAGGTTATCTTATCTCTCTCTCTCTTAGCTATTCAACTCTAGGGGCGCAGCGCCACGAAGAGGACTAAGATCTTATCTTCTCTCTTTGAACTCTAGGTGGCGTTCACTTGGAACGTCACCTAAGGCGCAGCGCCACTGAGTTAATCATTCTTGGAACAAGATTTCTGAAAAGAGAAGAACGTATAGCAATGCGTACATACAACGAATACAAGCAATATCGCCCCTGTGGGGGAAGTACCTATGATCCTACGATCACCTTAAAAGAGAGACGAGGCATAGCAAAACAGTACATCAAAAAAAATTTTAACAGAAAAATTCTCTATCTGAATTTTTTTATAAACCCGAGAAAACGCATCCAACGTAAAATCTTTACAAGCGCCGGGGTAGTGTGGAAAACACAAACCACTGAGTACTCGGAGTCTGTAGAGATAAAAAGAAGAGATTAGATATCCTTTAAACAGTACATCGGAGAGACCCCCATCCGGACTCTCCCAAGTCCCCAAAAACAAGCTTGAAAATCAAAAACTTTGTCTTTAATTTATGTAAGAAAAATGAAAATATTCATATGCTGGTAACGTTAATACAAAAATAAGCTCTCTTGTAACAACTGTAGCTCCTTGAAGAAGCTCGGAGCTGACTCCCGAACACTTTAATTTAAGGCGTCGACCCAACACGCATGACGCCAAAATCAGAAAAGAAAATTGGCCTAATGCATACGAGAACTTGTACAGAGAAATCCTAACGTGTTAAAACATATGCAAAGTTATAACGCTAGGTTCCTCGTGGTGGGGCGGGGCAAAGGGTGGAAAAACCTAAACCCCGGGGTAAGAGGTCCCCTAGACAGGCACACCTGGTGCTCTAGGACCTAAAACACTCACCACGAGAGTAGGACGCTCTCGGACTAGCCACTCGCTTTGTGCGAATGGAGACAAAAATCCGCTACCCTAAGTGTAGGCTACACGGGTAAAGTCGTGTAGGTCGGCTGAAGAAATCTCGGACCCATGGCTACCTCACCCTTATCTCGGAAGACTTGAAAAGGCGAGCCAGATGAGAAAGGGCAGCGAAAAACCCTCCAGGTAGATGCTGCCGAAGAAAAAAGAGTTAGAAAGGTTAATTATTAATAAAATAAAAATGACCAGTTTTCAGCGATGTTAGTGCCAACGCTGAAAAAGAGTGAGGTGGTACAGAGGTATTATGGAGGTCAGGGCTTGGCTGGTTACTACGTTTTTTAGGGTCGGTTAGAAGTGCGTTAAAATCAGGTCATGTGACCAGATTGCATATTAATAGCATGGAAGGTAAGGTATAACTTGAAGTAAATATATATATATATATATATATATATATATATATATATATATATATATATATATATATATATATATATATATATATATATATATATATATATATATATATATATATATATATATATATATATATATATATATATATATATATATACATATATATATATATATATATATATATATATATATATATATATAATACATATAATCTATTTGGCTTAAACAACAAAAGAAACTTGCTCTCAGAAGTGGGCTAAATTTGAACACTTTGTCCCGGGAGGAGGTCTAGGACCTTCTGGGTTCCCTCGCTTTTTTAATGCTGGCTATACCACTGCCCCCTTCCCCCTCCACTTTTGGACCGAAATAACATTGAACGAGCATCATTATTAGGCCTACCAGGGCCGCCGAGAGAATAGCGAGGCCTGGGAAAACTAACATTTGGGGTCCCACATATCTCAAAATAATTTAAGGGAAAAAAATTATTAAAGCCTTCTTAGTCCAATGTATACTGTTTTTGCCAATGTAAAGCATGGGTTTCGCCGGAGGTTTTCGCCCTTGTGCCTATGCTTTTTTTTGTTATTAATCTTTTTTGCCTGTCACCCTACTCAAAAAAATATTCTCATGTACATTTGGGTTTCCCCTGGGGCCCGGGCCTCCTTTTGGCGGCATGGATTATTACCGGGGTGGGTGAGAGGGAGGAAGGGGGATTGTGCCGTGTTTTCCTTTAACCCTTTATAACCATCTTTTCTTTCCATTTACCTACTCAAGAAAAGTCTTCAAAGAAAGGTCTTTTACAAAAAACCATGGGAATATTCCTATAATATTTAAGTACTACATGCACTTTACAGGAATATGCTTTGCCTATCTGCTTATGTCTCTTACACTCTAAATTAAAGAAAGATCTGCAAATATGACACCACAAATTGCTCTATTCCAAATTCAAACATTTATATATTGATATTGCAATGGTACAGGCTTCTCAGATGCTGTTATAAGCAGTTTCCTTTCTAGCTTCATCATAAAATATCACATTAAATATATTTGATTTATATCCTTTCTGAGAAAAGTTCCTCTGTACTTACGCCTGCATCTGAGCATGGCTTCACAATCAAATGATATGTCGACAAGTTTCCAGCCAGCATTCAAAAAGGCGGCAAACTGCCTCATCCATTTAAATGTTGTGAGGTATGTTGGGGTCCTTTTTTCCCTTTTGTACTCCACAACAGCCGTAAACGCATGATAGACATATCGTGGTGGACTGGGCACCACAGGCATCTCAATGATCACGTACAGTTGAAACTGACCTGTAATAAAAAATAAAATAAGATAAAATAAGATTTAAAAAATAATAATACAAAATAAATCAATTTTAAAAAATAAATACAAATATAAAAATATATTTAAAAAAATATATATATGATAAAATAAAATAAAATGAAATAAAATGTATGCTCGTGTCAAAATCTCATTTATCAATATCACAAGGAAATCGTTCCTCTGCTGATCAATACGAGCTCAGAGCAATTTTTTTCACATATTTTGCACCCTTTTTTTTCAAACCTGGCTTTAATGCTTGAAATAATCAATAAGGTGGATGGACAGATTCATTTTAGAGATATTTAGTTGCTAAACACACACAACCAGACATGTAGGGAGTCCCAACGCATTCCATGAAATCATACCGGGTATCTTTTTTTAGATGGGGGCTCAACTCTGTACCTCATGCGCTTTAAATCATCCAATCGTAGACACATCCCTGGATGTTATTTTGAACCTAATCAGATCTTAATTGATTACAATCTCACAACCAACTTTTATTAACACTCATCGTTTTCCTTTTATTGGCGCAAAACGGGAATGGAATCTGTACATACTAACTGGGTACACATGTGTATGTCCTCCAACCAGAATCACCACATACAAGATACCAATTGGGGACACAGGTAATGTGTTGGAGTCCATTAGCCCAACTGGGGATAGTATGCAATCTGAATCACATAACTGGGGACATAGTTGCTAAAATATCTTTCTCTGCGAATATACCTAAAGGCACATATTTGAAACACAGCCTGCACAGACCCAACTAAATGGGGATAGCACTGAAAATGCATAATATTTCAGGTGGCATATTGTTTCACCCTGGAGAGCCCAAATCTGCAAGAAAACCAACTGGGGACGTCCCTGATTAGGAGGTGGTCCCGTTTGCAAGGTGTGTAACCCTGCAATTGTCCCCAATTGGGATCTCCTATATACACAAAACAACATACACTGACACACACAAGCACTACCACTAGTTCATCTTTTCTTCTTTGAGACTAAAAAGCCTCATATAAATTCAGTTCTTCTAGAGATATGTGACTGACAAACAAACACACAAACGCATGCCATGAAATCATACCGGGCATCTTTTTCAGATGGGGGCTCAACTCTGTCCCTCATTACAACCACCAATAACAAAACATTATTTTTCAGAATTGTTGTGTCTTCTTGTCATGCATCCCCAACACAGAAGGATGCATATACACTACTTTATGTATCAATTCCTCTTTAATTCTAATTTGAAAAAGACCCCAAACCTTAATTGCTCCACCACATTTTAAATACCCCCTTTTGGTCATTGACATCCTGCCCCTTTTCTGGCTCAATCTAGTGAGTTGAATACCCACCATCAAACTTTGTTGGTAGAGATTATATGTGCCAAACTGGGGGGTCAACATGTTCAACTGGGGGGTCACCATGTTTAACTGGGGAGAGGGCAAAATCCCCAACTACTTTTGGATGAGATCAGTGCAAAAGAATTTCTCTTGTCACTTCTGGAAATGTGGGGAATTTTGATCAAATATTTTCTTACAACGTGCTAAAATAAAATAATTTTCTTCCATAGACTGATCCAAAATTCTTTACCCAATGCATCTTTATATACTGGAAAACAAAGAAATACCAATGTTCAAAATATATTTGTCTACAAACTTCTTTGCCAGCTTTTTTGCCAAATTTGTTAGTCAAGGAGGCACGATTCATGCCTCGTGCAATGATAAGCATACTGTATGGCAGCGATTCTTCATAGGTGGTCCGTGGGCCAAATCTGGCCTGCCAGACAATCCAATCTGGCTCGCGAACAATAGTTATAGTGGAAAAAAATATATAGTATGTCGCGATTGATCCGAATAAGATCGGCAAAAATCGCAAAATCCAGTATTTTGGGGTTTTCCTAAGCAGATCAGCGCACAATAACATCGCGGCTTATCAAATAAAATGTTATCTATAGTTCCGCTCTAAAATGGGCAGACTCGCGGCGTGTCAAATGAAGGCGGATAAAAGAACCGCTGACATCTGCCGAACATCCTTATTGCGCGTGCTCTCAGCTTGTTTGTATTTAGGGATTGTTTTGACTGGTTTTGTTTGTCATGTGATTCTGGTTTTGCCATGCAATTGGCCCGCGGCCTGAGGCTGTTGTCAAATGGTGGCCCTTAGAAAAAATTATTTAAGAAACCATGCTGTATGGGAAGTCACTTTTCCATAGGAGACATTTGTTAAGGTGATAACCTCCCCGAGGACTGTCAACAGTAAACATAGGCTACATAATCACTAATATAAAAGCAACAATAAAAGTTAGATAACTTAAAAACGAATAATAAATGTCTCTTATTAAGAGAGACCAGGTATGAGACTGAGAAAATCAATGATCAATGTAATAACTTATTTGGGCACCCTCACCCCAATAAATCAATGATCAATGTAATAACTTATTTGGGCACCCCCACCCCAACAAATCAATGATCAATGTGATAACTTATTTGGGCACCCTCACCCCAACAAAGCAATGTAATAACTTATTTGGGCACCCCCACCCCAACAAATCAATGATCAATGTAATAACTTATTTGGGCACCCCCACCCCAACAAATCAATGATCAATGTAATAACTTACTTGGGCACCCTCACCCCAACAAATCAATGATCAATGTAATAACTTATTTGGGCACCCTCACCCCAACAAATCAATGTAATAACTTATTTGGGCACCCTCACCCCAATAAATCAATGATCAATGTAATAACTTATTTGGGCACCCTTACCCCAACAAATCAATGATCAATGTAATAACTTATTTGGGCACCCTCACCCCAACAAATCAATGTAATAACTTATTTGGGCACCCAACAAATCAATGTAATTTAATAATTATTGTAATAACATTTGGGCACCCCAACAAATCAATGATCAATGTAATAACTTATTTGGGCACCCTCACCCCAACAAATCAATGTAATAACTTAATCAATGATCAATGTAATAACTTATTTGGGCACCCCAAATCCCCAACAAATCAATGATCAATGTAATAACTTATTTGGGCACCTCACCCCCAAAAATCAATGTAAATCAGTGATCAATGAACAACAATGTAATAACTTATTTGGGCACCCCCACCCCAACACACACTGGTCATGAAACCATAAAATGGCAGTATGTTTGGTCCAATTTTTGAAGAAGAAAAAAAATGCCGTGATATGTGTGCTACACTTGTGGCCAAAAGTGTTGAGACAAAAATTAAACTTGTGTGCTGCAATGTTGTTGGCCACAACTGTAGCTTCTTGATTTACCTTTGCTCATCTTGAATATAGATTGCCCTTGTGTTGCTCCTGAGTGCACAAAGCACAGTAGCCTGCCACCTTGTTGCACTTCAGATTGTATCTAAAACAATTACAATTTAAAGTGTTAAAGAATTACCTCAGTGGTCAGACAAAAGGCAAACAGAACCGTGAAGAAATTTATTTCAATACACACTGTAGGGGGAGAGGAAAGGGAGATTTTTCTCCAGAAAAGAATTCACCTTCTGGTGAATAAAGTTGAAGAAAGAAAAAGTCAAATTACAGGAATATTTAGTAATATATGAAATAGATAGGAAATAGGTAATAGTGAAAGCAATTTGAGTAAAATTGAAGGAAATTTGGTAATGGCAGAAATTATTTTAGTAAAATTGAATGGAATTTTGTGAAAAATGAAGGAAATTTCCCGGTGCACGAACAGGAATGTTTCATGGAACTAGAGCTGTGAACATTTAGGGATTTTAGTCAACGTGTACACGCCAAAAAAAGCAAGCGTGTAATGTTTACACGCGTTTAGTACCGTAATTTTTGGAGATTCACAAAAATACATGTGTTCAACAGTTTAAGGGTTATGGCAGTTATTGTAGAGTGGTGGTGGGGGGGGGGGAGGGGAAGAGGGGGCAGGGAACGTTAAGTATAGGTGGGAGTGGGAGGAGTGAGTGTGGCCTATTCTGAGGCGGGTGATACACCGGGAGATGTTACGGGTTGTAAGGTTGGAGGGTATTGTGGGTTAGATGTTGTGGAGTTTGTTATCCAGACAAATAGATGGACAAACCTGAGAGCATACTCCATTGGGCCTATTCTGCCAAGGGTTAAACTATCAGACAAGTACAAATTGCACCAGTTGGACTTGAAACCAACAGTCACACAGTAGGCTAGATTACTCAAAAGGACTTTGTTGCATGTGTTGTACAGGGTAATTTATTGCAGTGTCGTAGCCACGAGGGGGTCTGGGGGTGCCTGGTGCCCCCAAATGAAATTCTGGCAACCCAAAATAGAATTGTGGCCCCAAACAAAATATATGCCCCAAACTGTAAACTGAAATTCACAGATGTTTTTTAGGACATTAGTATTATATATATATATATATATATATATATATATATATATATATATATATTCATATATATATATATATATATATATATATATATATATATATATATATATATATATATATATATATATATATATATATATATATATATATATATATATATATATATATATATATATATATATATATATATATATATATATATATATATCTATATATATATATATATCTATCTATATATATATCTATCTATATATATATATATATATATATATATATATATATATATATATATATATATATATATATATATATATATATATATATATATATATATATATATATATATATATATATATATATATATATATATATATATATATATATATATATATATATATATATATATATATATATATATATATATATTATATATATATATATATATATATATATATATATATATATATATTTATATATATATATATATATATATATATATATATATATATATATATATATATATATATATATATATATATATATATATATATATATATATATATATATATATATATATGTAATCCGCAGACTGATCATTCAGCAGAAGTTACAGCATGCCCTCAGTTGCCTAGTGTAGTGTGCATGAATACATTGTTGTAGGTGTGGACGATACGCGTGCTGTAAATGAAGGGGAATTCCATTTTGTTTTGTTTAATGATCGATAATTAGGAGCTGAAACCACTGTCTGTCTTAAGTGTCTTGACTTGTAGGCGAGAGGGTGGGGGTGGGGAGCGCTTCAAAAATAAATCCCAGTCACAAGTAGAAAAATTGCACTGGTAAATTAAGGTTCATCACTGATGTTGCTGTTAATCAGAAAATTTCCTTTATTTTTCATTAAATTTTCTGTCCTTTCAGTATTACACGTTTGTCAATTTAAGGGAAATATTGTTCTTTTATTTGCAATTTTCTTCAATTGTCGGGAAATTTCATTCATTTTCTGGCAATTTCCCTCAAATTTTGGTGAAATTATTGACAATTTTAGGGTTATTTTGTTCATATTTGGTAGATTTACAGCGTTTTTAATTGATTTTGAAGAATCTTTGTCAACTTTTGGGAATGTTTTTCTTTTTCAGGTCATTTCTTCAATTTTGAGGAATTGTTTGTCAATTTTTGGGAAATTTGTTGACAATTTTGACCAAAATTTGAAATATTTTCCTTCAATTTTTTGATTATGATTTCCCAATTTTACCTTCCAACCGGGAAAATGAAATCCTCTGAGGCCATATTAGTTTTTTTAAGTTGCACAGCAAAAAAAGTGGGGCGAACGAAGCCCCCCACCCCATCTCCGCCGTTCCTGTTAAACAGGTAGAAATGTCTGCACCTGTGGTTCACATTGCTTACTGATTTCATAGACAAAGGCCTTTTACCAAATATGGCACCCCTAAAATTGTGTAAGGCCCCCACAAATTTCTAGGTCTGGCTATGTCACTGATTTACCTGGGCAGTTATCATATAAAAGGAGAGAACTTGCAGAAAAAATAAAACTTACGTCACTCCACAACTGACCAGCTTCCCAGTCCACACTAGTGCTCGTCATGCTGTTTCTGATATTCATGTCCATTGTACTCATTTTGTTGATGAGCTGCATGTTTCCCAAATTACTGGACAGAAAAATAGATATCTCATTCAAGCTGGATCAGAATTTAAAGGATTAGTTCAGTGGTCAAGCAAGTCCATCTTATATGAACCAGAACCAAAGGATTTTGTGGTTCCGATGCTTTTTTCATATGCTGATTGATTTGTAAGTTTTGTATCAACTGTCATGTCATTGCGTATCATGAAAATTTTATCATTTGTTCCATGATATTCATTCATAAACCACATCCACCATGCAGATCTATAAAAAGGTTGACAATATTAGCCTTTACACAGTAACTAACAAGATTATCATAGCAAGTATGATGCAAAAACAGTTGCTCATTTATCCTATTTCAAGAATTTTTTAGTAAGCGCCGCCTACCAATTAATACTCATGACATCATTACCACAACTAGGCTTGGGCAGTATACCGGTACTCACATAAGTACCTGTACTAAAGTACCGGTACTCGCGAATACCAGAAGTAAAAATGTTGTTACTACTACCGGTACTGCCGAAAAGCACCGTTGGCAACTCTAAAATATAAATACTATTAAGTAATGAAAATCACATTATATTTACCCCGCAAGAAGCTTCTATTTAATCCATTTATCAAAACACCACCAATAAAAACCCTCCGTAATTATTCCCAAAGCTGCTCACACACACACACATAATCAAACTATTACCAGTAATCCATATACGTTGAAAGAAATTTGGGATTCCCCACACCTGCCGCTAGCGCAGACCATACGCAAATTTCGTACTGCGCAAGTCAGTCCATTATTTTGCAATCTGGCAACCCGTCACAAAAAAAGTTTTTTCTCAATGGAACTTTTTCAGTCATGCCCGTTTTTACCATAAAAGGCCCAGCTAGCACACATTCTCCAAATCTTCTTAACGGGGATGTTGGTGGTGAGAGAAGAGATGGAGTTGTTCCAAGTGGTGTAATACTGTCCTTGATAGTGTGCCTGGCTTTGGCTCGGCTGATGTGAAAGAGGTTGAGGTTGTGGGTGGTTGGGTTAGTTTTGAAGTTCCTGAGGGCCCTTTTTCTGTTCTTGATGGTGGTTTTGCAGTCATCAGTGAACCAGGGATTCGGGGGATGGTTAGGGGGTTTTGGGAATGGAGCAGGTGGCGATGTTGATAAGGATGTCACTGAAAACTGACATGGGATCATCACCCTTGAGGAGACAAGGGGAGAGGTGTGAGTTGCAGAGGGTTTCTCGAGGTTCCAATTGGGGGTGTGATTGGTGGGGGTTTGAAGGATGGAGTGAATAAGAAGAGGATAATGGTCACTACAACAGAGATCAGCAGTGACCTTCCAGTTAAAATAAAGGAGGTTAGGGGAACAGATAGACAGATCAATACAGGTGAGGGAGCCTGTGGCAGGGTGTAGGTAGGTCGGGGAATTAGTGTTGAGCAAGGAGAGGCTGTGCTGTCGAAGGGTGTTTTCAAGGAGCTTGCCTCTGGGGGTGCTAGTATTGGAGCCCCACAGGGGGTTGTGGGCACTGAAGTCACCAAGAAGGATGAAGGGGGTGGGGAGCTGAGAGATGAGGTTGTTAAGGCTGGTTGGTTGAATGTTTGATGTTGGGGGGGAGATAGATATTGCAAAGTGTGATGGTTTTGTGGAGGGAGATAGACATACAGATGGCCTGAAGGTCGGTGTTCACATGAACAGGGCAGTGTGGGATATCATATCTTGCGAAGAATGGAGACGCCCCCACAGGCCTTGTCAGCGTCCACTTGAAGTTTATGGTAGCAAGTGAAGTTATTGCGGGAGTAATGGTCAGTGGTTTTTAAGAAGGTTTCTTGTAGGCAGAAGATGACTGGGTTGAAGGTGGTGGCCAGTAGGTCGATTTCTTCCGAATTAACCTGAAGGCTTCTGATGTTCCATTGTATAATGTTGTAGGCTTCTGATGTTCCATTGTATAATGTTGTGGGTGTTATTGTAATTGTTTGTGGTGCACGCCATAAGGAGGCAGGGGGTTATCTGGAGGAAGATCTGTTGGGTCTGAGTTGGCTTCTTTTTTCTTTGAATCTGTCTCTGTTTCTTTGGAAGAAATTGTTTTTTAAGGTTGGACGAGAAGAATGATCGGTGTGTTCGGCAATCGAACAATCCATATTCTCTTCAGCATCATACATGTGGGTTTAGGTGGTAGGCTGTTTGTTGATTGGTTGTTTGTTGATTGGTTGTTTGTTGGTTGGTTTGTTGATTGTTAGCCTGGTTGGCTTTAGTTTGATGTATGTTGGTATTAGAGGTGTTGGTGTAGGGGACGGCGGGGGTTTTAGAGAAGGAAGGGAGGTTGAAGAGAGAAGTGGTGGTGGAGGTGGTTTGAGTGTTGGGTGTGGTTGGGTTGTTGGCAATGCTGATGGGCTTAGGACTGGGTAAGAAGAGGGGCAGTCTTTTGAGAAGGAGGGATGGTTGGCTGGGTGATAACCATCGCAATTTGTGCAGAGTGGGGTGTTGGTGCAGGAGGTGTTGTCATGGTCCGGGGCTCTGCAGTTACCACAGTGCGCTTGGCTGCGGCAGGAGTTTTTCCCATGGCCATACCTCTGGCAATTATGGCAACAGAGAGGGTTGGGAATGTAAAGGGCGACTGGGATTCTAAGGTAACCGGCAATGACGTGGGAGGGGAGAGTTGGTGTGGCGAAAGTAAGGAAGATGGTATTGGTGGGTGTTTCGGCTTCGTCTCTCTTGAGTACGAGATGATGGGCTTCAGTGACATGTTGGCTAGTTAGTTCCTCTATGAGGTCATCATCGGTCAAGTAAGCTAGGTCTCTAGTTCTTATGACGCCTTTGCTAGAGATCAGGGAATGGTGGGGGGTGACTGTAATGTCAATACCAGTGTTTGCTAGGGTTTTGGTGGAGAGGAGGGTGGTGGCTTGAGTGTCCCTGGCGCAGTGCACCAGGAGATTGCAGGATCTAAAAATAGAGACCTTGGGGAGGGTACCGACAGGCCGTGGAGTGCTTTGTGTATGAGGAAAGTGGAAACTTTTTTAAAGCTTTCTTGTTTATTGGTGGCATGTATGATTAGGATTTTGGGGATTGGGGCTGAAGAATGGTCAATGGAGGTAGCAGGTGGGTCACGGGAAGGGGAGGGAGGGTCAAAGTCAAGGCACAAGCATTTCGTCATGATGAAAAAAACCAAGGGCCAAGAAACCCGAGGCAACGAGAAAAAGAAATCGCGGAAGTACTATAGGAGGACCACTGTATAGTATCGATAAGGGCGTGAAGGTCTGGACAAAACGGGAGGGAAAAAACAAAAGAACGATCTTACCGAAAGCAGAAGCCCATCCACAGAATGAGAATCCCGCAAAAAAGAAAAATGGAGAAAAAAAATTATGGTGAAAAAGTGAAAGTAAAATGTAAACGAAATAAAAAGTTTTAGAGAGAAAGATAAGGAATTCACATTACTCTCAATGCACGTATTTGCGGTGTTGCATGTAGGGCAGAAAGGATCAGGGGAGTCAGAAAGTAGGTGAGAGTGGGTGAGAAAGGTGTGGCTGAGGTGGATGCGGGTGATAACAACGTTCTCCCTGCAGTTGTGACTGTGCAGGGGGACGTTGGTTCCGACTTTGGGATTGATGGTGTGAAGTTTGTTACTGGTCTCGAGATTCCAGGAGTCTCGCCAGGTCTTACTGAGGTAGCTGGAAGTGGAGAATTTGACAGAGAGTTGTTGGTGGCTCTGTCGGCTCTCTCGTTGCCGGGAATATCAACATGGCTGTGGATCCAGAAAAATTAAATAAAAATTCCCTAAGGAGGAAAGAGCATGAAATTTATTGAGGATTTGTAGGATGAGTTATCTCCATAACAGAATAAGATTTTTGAATGTTTAATTTGCTATTTTATTTCTTTTCACCTCTGACATAAGATGGACTTACTTGACCCCTGAACTAATCCTTTCAAATTTAGATTGATTGTTTCATTGATAAGACTTGTTGGCACATCAAAGGCTTTAATACTGCCAGAGAGATTCCTACATCTAAACAATTTAAAGAAATATTTAGTACACTAATGGGTGTAATACAAAAGTTTAAAACTTATATAGAAATGACTGAAACCAAACTAGCAGTTACAATACAACTCCTCAATACTCCAAAGCCTTTCTGTATGTTTTGGAAATATTTCCTGACATTTGCTGACTTACTGAATATGCCAGGAGAGTACTAAAACAAATTGCACAATCATGGCCAAAAGTAGTTAGGACAAATCCACATTCTCCTTGATCAATGTTGAAAATCGCAGTTTACCAGGTTTTTTGTATAATGCACAACATTGGATTTTGAGTGGTTTTGTCCCTACACTTTTGGCCATGATTGTATCATTGTAGTGTACAGTAGTGGTTGCATTTTCCAATCTGAAGAAGTATTTTTTTTTAAATGATTTGAGATGAAATGCACTTGGAGTCGGTTAAAAAGATTGAAAAGTGTGTTTTTTTTGTCAAGGATACCATGGGCTACCACCATCTTCATATAGGTAGCTGAGCAAGGCTAATTGGTAGCCCGAGTTATTACTATGTATATAAAGGCATGTTTAGAGTGGCAGCCCATAGGGCTTTTAAGACTGTCATTGCAGGTTCACGAGTGACAATCTTGGTAGCCCTGGGCTACTGGCGCATAGGATTTCGTGAGCATTAACAGTGGTTTGTGATGCTGAAATGAACTATGCTGATAACTACAAAAGTTACACTGCAATAATGAGTATTACTCACGGATTGGGATCATCAATTGGTCTTGAGGAGATAACCTGGAAAAGTATCATATGGCTAAACCCACTTGCATACGTTGCCAAGGGAACACGCTCTATCTGGTTTAAAAAGAATCCTTGTGAATACAGTTCGCTGAGACGAGGAAAGCACTGACTAAGAGAACTATTGACATTCATGGTAAAAAGTCCCCCTACAAAACAAAAAGAAGAAAACCATTTGAATATGTACCATTGGTACATTCAGCAATTTCTACATTGATTAAACAAGCTTTAACATATGAGCAGGTTTGGTTTTTGAATTTGGAAAATTACACTATTTGTTTTCAAAGTTTTTAAGCATGTTCAATATATAAAAAAAATGTGATGCATGATGGGAAGAGAGCTCACTATCTCTATATATAATAATAGTGACAAATTGGAATGACAAATCGATCGGAATGACAAATCAATTAGAATGACAAATTGATTGGAATGACAAATCGATTGGAATGACAAATCGATTGGAATGACAAATCGATTGGAATGACAAATCGATTGGAATGACAAATCGATTGGAATGACAAATCAATTGGAATAAAAAAATCAATTGGAATGACAAATCGATTAGAATGACAAATCGATTGGAATGACAATTGATTGGAGTGACAATCGATTGGAATAACAAATCGATTGGAATAACAAATCGATTGGAATGACAAATCAATTGGAATGATAAATCGATTGGAATGTCAAATCGATTAGAATGACACATTGATTGGAATGACACATCAATTGGAATGAAATTATTTACACATATACCTGGGTAAAATGTGTTTCTTGTAATACAACTACATAACTGAAAATTTAAATTTTTACTGATTTTACAAAATAGGTTTATACAATTGTAACTGAAACCACTCATGTATTAAAACTTAAAAAAGAAACTTTAGTCCAAGAATAACAAAATTAATGAAAAAAAATATATATAAAAGATGCATACTTGACTTGTCCTTCTCCTTAAAAATTTGTTCCAGCAAATCATAACCACAAACTTACTGTAGAAAATAGTGAGACCACTTTATCTTAATTAAAATAACCACACAATAAGGACTTCATCCATTGCTAATATGATACTCAGCAACAAATAAGGTTTTCAGAATAAAGAAAATAA
The DNA here is from genome assembly GCA_020152595.1 of Chiridota heheva. Classification (NCBI taxonomy): domain Eukaryota; kingdom Metazoa; phylum Echinodermata; class Holothuroidea; order Apodida; family Chiridotidae; genus Chiridota; species Chiridota heheva. The sequence continues at coordinate 28,479 of JAIGNY010001309.1, forward strand.
AGAGGAAAAAATCAGACCCAACCTGGTTATTTATCAGGTCCGATCTGACTGTTTAAAACTTTGAGGAGCAGAACAACTAATGTAGCAAACTACTTCATGAAACTCTATACAGTATATAGCAATTTATTGCTATACTGTGATTTTTTCGCTGCCTGTTGGAATAAAAAATCATGTACCTGCTGACAAACAGTTTTTACAAAATCTGTCTCTGCCCATCGGACAACCAGTTTTTTTAGTGAAATTTGTATTACAGGGTATACAACCTACACAATAAAAAAGTGACTTATAATCACCAGGAGAAAGCTTGACTTGTTCATCAATCAACAGATACTGGATCCGTGATGGCCTCCTACCAGGTTCGTTCACAGGGAGGGCAGAAAAACTCCCTGGCTTCAAGTGGCTGAAAGCTGTTTGCACTTGTCCCATGTTGACAATCTCGTTGCACTCCTGTACAGCAAAACATGAGTACAATTTCTAGAATTTCAACATTATCAATGTGAATGTACACATTTTGTACTGTTTTACTTACAATTTATAGCTCTTAAATAGCCAAAATGATGCTAAAATTACAATTGTTGGTAGGTTTTAATATTCTTATAAAGATGGATATAGCATAACATAACAAGATGACTGGTTAGGAAGGGTTAGATACCCCATGAAAAGCCAAAATTAACCCCATCGCCACAAAATAAAAATAAACAAAATCAAAGATAGACAATTTGACACATACCTCCTCCCCCCCCCCCTCTCATTGCAAGAAAACGTTTTTCTGTACTATAAAGTCTAAAGAACAACATATCAAAAGTTTTCCGAAATCAGACAACCGCAAAGGGTCTAATTATGACATCATAAAAATGATAGCCGCCAGTGTTAAAAATGGCTATTATTTACACATAAGAGGTTAAATTTGAGTTTCTAATCACTCTTAGTGTGAATATTATCTTTAGACATTAATATCCAAGTAATAATTCTTAGCACTGACAAAGGTGTTCCATGTGAGGTCATGACCTTATTCATGATGTAATGACGTCATAACCAGGCCTAGTCATAACATAATTGTGTGTAATTCAAATTGCTTTCCACAATAATGAAAAAATTACATATTTTAATATTCAATAAATCTTTTTTGATGAGGGTATGGTGACATCTTAATGTCACCATGGTGATGGCAAGAAGTAATAATGAATAACCCCTTTGATGACGTCATAAAGTCATGTTTTTGTAACTTTCTAGCGGTTACAAAACCTCACCGATAAATATGAATATCACCTTTTTAGTCATTTTCTCCAGCTTCTATTATATATGTGAATATAGTGAATATATCTTGTCAAATGGCTGTTGTGACTTGTCTAGAATGTTGCTGTAGCATTGGAGGGGTCATCACCTCTTAATTAGGTCCTTACTGCTGGCTATACTAGCTTTGCTATTTACAGCAGTGTGAAAAGGGGAGCAGAGTGTGTCAGTGTGTACTAGGAAAAAGTCTCTCCCTGCTAGAGACATACAGCATGCACGCACGTTATGACATCATCCATTTGTCCAATTTCTACCTTAGTGACTCAATCACAGATAACTTTTGAATACGGGCATAGGCCTAAATTAGTTTGGTCCAAGTTTTGGTTTATCAACATTCCTAATTTGATTGAATCTTTTTCACAATAACCAAACAAAGTGAAGAAGCATTCATTACATTAGTTTCTTTTGCAAGAAAGTGGTCACAACAAAGACATATGTGACCGTGGCACCCAAGAAACTTGAAGTACCCTGTGTTACAGTGTAGGTGTAGAGCGAACAGGCCCACAATCAACATGCCTCAATTAGGCAAGTGCAGGAGAAATTCTGCAGGTAAAAGTTACCATTGCAACTACGACCTTTCAGGGCTACCAGGACAAATGCTTTCCCACTATGCTTAGGAGCAATATTCCTTAGTAGATGTTGCAGTCTTTACGGTCCCATGTGTTCTTGTAGAGGGTGAACATGTTGGTATCATCTACCGTATGTCCTGGGG